>JAYKKM010000244.1:4637500-4817500 GCA_035772405.1 Chrysogorgia sp. JL179-B06
TCAAGGCCTTGAAGTTGCATTTTTCGCAACTGGTCCCGGTTTGGTCTTAAAATGTATGTATTCCAACACTCGAAGTTTTCCTTCACCATAAATCCTTTCAACATGTAGTTTGATCGAGTGAAATGCCAAATATTACCCATATATATATATATATATATATATATATATATATATATATATATATATATAGAATAACTGGACACAGTTACACTTTCGACATTAGTTTATTGCATACAGTTCTGTTTCGTACAGGCGAACCTGCACTCATCAGTGCTAGACTAAATGTCTACACATTTAGTCTAGCACTGATGAGTGCAGGTTCGCCTGTACGAAACAGAACTGTATGCAATAAACTAATGTCGAAAGTGTAACTGTGTCCAGTTATTCTATATATTTGCTCTACCGATGGTATCGAGCACTCTCGAAACACAAACACAAGATCTCTATTTGATATATATATATATATATATATATATATATATATATATATATATATATATATATATATATATATATATATATATATATATATAGGCATATATATATATATATATATATATATATATATATATATATATATATATATATTATATATATATAGGCCGGAAGGCCTTGAAGTTGCATTTTTCGCAACTGGTCCCGGTTTGGTCTTAAAATGTATGTATTCCAACACTCGAAATTTTCCTTCACCATAAATCCTTTCAACATGTAGTTTGATCGAGTGAAATGCCAAATATTACCTATAATATATATATATATATATAACGTCAAGTAATATTTGGCATATCACTCGATGAAACAACATGTTGTAAGGATCCATTTCACTTACATGTTGTAAGTGAAATGCCAAACAAAATACAGATACAACTTTATCACAACAAAATACAGAACTCGCGTCACTATAGACTCTCGGCAACGTCTTCCGTAGCTCAGTGGTTAGAGCACTGCACTAGCATCGCAGGGTCGCGAGTTCAATTCCAGCCGGAAGGGAGTTGCATTTTTCGCAACTGTTCCCGGTTTGGTCTTAATATTATATATTTCCAACACTCGAAGTTTTCCTTCACCACAAATCCTTACAATATATATATATATATATATATATGTGTGTGTATGATCTCTCGATCTACATATAATTTGGTCTAATTGCCTCTTGGATTGTAGTTCTGTTGTTTACTGGCCAAGACATCACCCGGTTTATATGTTGTCAATTATTCAACTATTGTATTTAAAATATGATCAATTATTAACAGAGCGGTTACATGTTTTTGTGAGTTCTTTGACAATATCATTACAAGCTATGAACGAATCAAATAATTTAAACGGCGGCAATTGGATAAATCAGAAGAAGGCGTTGTTTGGAATTTCTCAATTTTCTAATATTTTTTGCTTAAGATTCTGGGTATATTACAAGTAATAAAAAGTTTTTTTGCAAATACTGTTGGCAGAGTGCTCAATGAAACTAGTCCAGAGCGTTATAAGGTAAAAGTAAAGGATACGAAGGTTTTCACATAAGCATTGTAATTACTGTTCAGTTTCGTGCACATGATGTTGCACTCTCAGATCTAAATGCCTAATAACTAATAACATGTTTATATAGAATATATAACAGGAAGCTGAGTGAGCCTATATGATAATAAGGAGATAAAACAATTGACAAACCCCTAGGGTGAATATTGCGCAATTAAAAATTCAGTAATAAGAACAAATATGCGGTAAATATACTTAAGAAATGTTTTAAAAAACAATAATAAAAGTTCTATAATAAAAGTTCTATAATAAAAACATATATTACATAATAAAAACATATATTATATAATAAAAACATATATTATATAATAAAAAACAACATATATTAAGTTCGAGTGTAAGAGCCTATGTTACAGAGTTTCTCAGGATAAATTTATTAGAATGTCGGCATGTGGTTACGAGTTCATTACGCTTATTTAAAGTTGATAGCTCATGTTCACAAATTATAAAAAACTTTTCCCATAAGCATAGCTGGTTACATCTGTTGCTGGCGGGGTTGTATGGCTTTGCACGCTTGAGGATTTTCCAAGTAATTTGGTATGCGGTCTTGTTAATTTTTAGGTTCCAAATATGTTTACTGAGTTCTGTGCTTGATTTCTTGATTTCATTTTTGAACGATGCTTTATGGTTATTGAATCTAGTTTTAAATGTGTTGGCTGTGAGTCCTATGTATGTTTCTTGCGGTTTGCCATCATTGGTAGTCACTGTAGCTTGATATATTTCCGATTCGCTTAGGCAGCGTCCAGACAAAGGGCATTCGTGTTGTTTTCTGCAGTTACATTGTTTCGTCTGAAGCTCGTCAAAAAACTAGACCTTGATGATAGAATCAATGTAATAGCCAAAAGAGAAGCATTTATAACCCTAAAAGACCATAAGCCTAATTTCAATAACAACCCAGCCTGCCGCCTCATAAATCCAGCCAAACCGGAAATCGGAAAAATCAGTAAGCAGATATTGGACCGCATAAACAAGAAGATCACCGAAAGCACAAGCATCAACCAATGGAAGAACACCACCGCAGTACTGAATTGGTTCAACAACATAGATAACAAGCAGCAGTATCAATCATCGCATTCGTCGACGGGTAGAGTTCTACCCTTCTATTCAGCTATTGACCTACTCAGCGACTCGCATCCAATTATGACAACATTACTATAGCGACGAAAAACAAATTATTTTCCACACCAAAAGATCGTACATGTTTAACACCGGCGAACCATGGGTCAAGAAGACATCGACCAACCTCTTTGACGTTACGATGGGTAGTTATGATGGTGCGGAGACTTGCGAATTGGTTGGAGCATTTCTCTTACATCAAATTACCGTGAAATATGGCAATGCATTTGGCCTCTACAGGGACGACGGCCTCGGGATTTCTAAAGAACCACCTCGCAAAATTGAACTAATTAAAAAGGACCTCTGCGCCATTTTTAAAGACCATGGACTTAAAATTACAATTGAAGCCAACAAAAAAATAGTTAATTTTCTCGACGTCACTTTAAATTTAAACAACGGGAAATACATGCCGTATGTCAAACCTAATAACATTGCCCAAATATGTCCATAGTAAATCCAACCATCCACCTGTAATTTTAAAGAACATACCGGAATCTATCAACAAGCGCCTTTCCGAAACATCATCCGACGAAGAGTCCTTCAACAAAGCCGCACCTCGGTACCAAGAAAGCATAAATAAAAGTGGATATAACCACAAGCTCAAGTTCACAACACCGACATTGTCAACATCCCAAACCAATAACCAGAGGTGAAATCGAACTAGAAATATTATTTGGTACAATCCACCTTATAGCAGAAATGTGGCTTCAAGCATCGGGCAAGAATTTCTCAAAATAATTGATGAAGAGTTTCCAAAAGACCAGGTACTAGACCAAGACCAGTAAAATTTTCAATAGAAATACAGTTAAGATAAGTTACGGCTTCATGACCAATGTTAAGCAATCGATTGACGGACAAAATAAAACTAACATCGCTAAGAGCAGCAAAAACGAGCTTCAGACGAAACAATGTAACTGCAGAAAACAACACGAATGCCCTTTGTCTGGACGCTGCCTAAGCGAATCGGTAATATATCAAGCTACAGTGACTACCAATGATGGCAAACCGGAAGAAACATACATAGGACTCACAGCCAACACATTTAAAACTAGATTCAATAACCATAAAGCATCGTTCAAAAATGAAATCAAGAAATCAAGCAGAGAACTCAGTAAACATATTTGGAACCTAAAAAATAACAAGACCGCATACGAAATTACTTGGAAAATCCTCAAGCGAGCAAAACCATACAACCCCGCCAGCAACAGATGTAACCTATGCTTATGGGAAAAGTTTTTTATAATTTGTAAACCTGAGCTATCAACTTTAAATAAGCGTAATGAACTCGTAACCGCATGCCGACATTCTAATAAATTTATCCTGAGAAACTCTGTAAGTAATAGATCAAACACGAGTTTGAGTGTTTCATCAGGGGTTCCAAACACGAGAAAACAAATGAAAACCGAGGGCGTAGCCCGAGGTTTTTATTGTTTTCGAGTGTTTGGAGTCCCCTGATGAAACACGACAAACGAGTGTTTGATCTAGCTTCTCAAACGAGTATTCGGGCCTTTAGCGATTTGCTCCCATAGCGATTTTATTTTAATATGTAGATTAAGAAATGTGATCCAGTTCACTAGGAAGTTTCCTACAGGTTTTCATTGGGTATCAAAACTCATGCATGTGATGGCTATGGATTGGCTATGATAATTCATGAATTATTAATGATTTCAGAACATAGGCTCTTACACTCGAACTTAATATATGTTGTTTTTTATTATATAATATATGTTTTTATTATATAATATATGTTTTTATTATGTAATATATGTTTTTATTATAGAACTTTTATTATAGAACTTTTATTATTGTTTTTTAAAACATTTCTTAAGTATATTTACCGCATATTTGTTCTTATTACTGAATTTTTAATTGCGCAATATTCACCCTAGGGGTTTGTCAATTGTTTTATCTCCTTATTATCATATAGGCTCACTCAGCTTCCTGTTGTATATTCTATATAAACATGTTATTAGTTATTTGGCATTTAGATCTGATGAGTGCAACAACATGTGCACGAAACTGAACAGTAATTATAATGCTCATGTGAAAACCTTCGTATCCTTTACTTTTACCTTATAACGCTCTGGACTAGTTTCATTGAGCACTCTGCCAACAGTATTTGCAAAAAAACTTTTTATTGTATATATATATATATATAAATATATATATAGTTCAATCTACAGACACGTGTTTCGCTGTACCACAGCTCATCAGTGTAGCTTGGAACAATCTGGATGAGTCTGGCTTGACTATTATACACTTACGATCGTCATTGACAACCGCTTGTGGATAGCACCGGCGATCAGAACATCCAGATAGCGTTAAGGTGCGCATGGAGTCAGAGCGCTCAAACTGCCACAATGGTAGCGAGCGTTGCATTATTGCTAAAGGACACCCACGCTACTTCACAGAGCGCTCAACAACACCGAACTGAAGGAGCGTACACAGTTCAGTCTACAGACACGTGTTTCGCTGTACCACAGCTCATCAGTGTAGCTTGGAACAATCTGGATGAGTCTGGCTGGACTATTATACACGACAACCGCTTGTGGGATAGCACCGGCGATCAGAACATCCAGATAGCGTCAATGACGATCGTAAGTGCATAATAGTCCAGCCAGACTCATCCAGATTGTTCCAAGCTACACTGATGCGCTAACACTCGGAATTTTCCTTCACCATAATTAATCCTTTCAACATGTAGTTTGGTCGAGTGAAATGCCATATATATATATATATGTAGAATAACCTGTTTTCTATGCGCATTCATATTCTCATTGGTTGTTGGCCATAGACCTCTTTCATAATGGCGGCCAGTTTAAATATTCTTTTATCTGCATGTAAATTAGCCTTTCTGACCTCGTTACAAATCAAAGATTCTTTGGAACTACAAACACACGAACGAGGTAAATTTAAATAAATATAAAAGAATATTTGATTTGGGTGCATTATGAAAGAGGTCTATGATCTATTACAGGACAGATGCACGGATCACGTCAGCCGACTGCTTCTCACCGCTGAATTCTGAAGTTAAGCCCGATCGGACGAGGTTGGTACGTACTTGGATGGGTGACTACCTCGTTTCGATTCCTGAGTTTCATGAGATTTATGTGATCTCTCCCGTGCTTTGAGGGTTTTTCTCCGGGTACTCCGGTTTCCATCCCTCCCTAACTTTAGCTGTGCTCGAGGTCATCATGGGTCGCATGGTCATCATGGGCAGCCTGTGGCGCCTTTACTAAACCTTCGACTTGGCCGCGTTGAGCAGCTTGAGCTGCGTCCGTCGTGTAGTTCGTAGGATGATTAGCATGACCCCTTTATCTTTACCTTTATCTTTTTTCATACCCCAGAAATCGTCAAAGAGCTAGTAAGCCTTTTGAATGGTTTGTTTTCAATATTTATTGTATAAAACAAATAGATTCCATTTTGCCATTGTCCCTTCCGCGGCGAGATTTCATCTGTACGAGTCTTAGCCATGTAAGGCAAAACACGCCACATGCATTCATATAATATCTCCCACCTTTATTGTGTGCTTGACAATGTTTTAAGAAGTCATGAACTAATCATGAAATAATTTGTAAATATCAGATAAAGATGTATTGCGCAACGGGGGAAAAGGCGCTATTTACAACATATAAGCGGCCGTGTTGTATCGGATATACAAGTTCGAGTATAATGGTCACACCCACAAAGAAATATTTTTTCATGTGCTTTTTAGTATTTTTCCATATCCTTATTAGTATGCTCTCTAATCAGTATATCTTACATAAATTCAGACAGTTTATGGAATATAGAGCATTGAAATGTTCTAAATAGATTATAAACTTTCGGTGAGAAAATGGATCCCTGTCGCGGCGAGATAAATAGTAATTATAAAGGGGCCACCTAGGATGGCGAAGGCAGTGAAAGAAATTTAAATTTTAGCATTTGAATGAAACCATGGTCGATTGACTAGCGTATTTGATACTCAAAGCTTGCTTTATGATCTCCAAAACGCTTCAATATTTTCTAAAACGATTGTAACACTAATCGTAAACAATCTTTGCGAGTTCTGAGCTACGGAAGCCGTTGCCGAGAGCCTAGCCACGAGTTCTGTATATATGGTGGTGCAGAATGGTTGCTAGGTTGCTGTCGTTCGCTTGGCCGCTTCGCGACATCGCTCGCGAGGGAGCATTAGCTTCTTATTATATAAAGAATGCTTCGCTCCTGCGTTGTTAGTTCAAGCTGACAGCGCGAGAGAGACGGATTACAGAAGGATAATCTGGTATGTTTTACAAACTGATTTAGCATATTGTTTATCGTTAGTATTAGCAAGTATAGATTATATGAATATAGGGAATAATACGATTTCACCGTTACTCACCGTGTTGTTGCGCGTCATGTATACACTAAACGTACTTAAGTCAGTATCTCAACGGTAAAGGTAGACATTTATTTTATATAGGTATTATTGCGTCAAGTTAGATAAAGATTGGTTTCATGCGAAGTAGATCAATATGCTACGTATACTATATTACAATAAAATATAACCGCAAGATTTTTTGCGAATGAAAAATAAAACCTCAATCTATGAGCTGTAGAGTCATATGTAATATCGAACTAAAAAGGCAACTTCATATATATATATATATATATATATATATATATATATATATATATATATATATATATATATATATATATATACCGAAACGGTACCGTCTGTAGTTAGATATCGCTCTATGACCTTTAGGTCATATTGAGCACTCTAACAGGATGAAAACCATTGTCGCTTATGCATTGTGCGCACGCTCACTGCTTGCAGTTTGAGCACTCTGGCATGGTTTTTGGTTTTTGATGTCCCACATTCGTGTGGCATCAAGGGTGACTGTAAATAGCAGTTACCTTCATCCTGCTCGTCAGCACTACACTGATGAGGCCCAAAAGGCCGAAACGGTACCGTCTGTAGTTATATATATATATATATATATATATATATATATATATATATATATATATATATATATATATATATATATATATATATATATATATATATATAGGCCGGAAGGCCTTGAAGTTGCATTTTTCGCAACTGGTCCCGGTTTGGTCTTAAAATGTATGTATTCCAACACTCGAAATTTTCCTTCACCATAAATCCTTTCAACATGTAGTTTGATCGAGTGAAATGCCAAATATTACCTATAATATATATATATATATATATATATATATATATATATATATATATATATATATATATATATATATATATATATATATATAACGTCAAGTAATATTTGGCATATCACTCGATGAAACAACATGTTGTAAGGATCCATTTCAACAACATGTTGTAAGGATCCATTTCACATACATGTTGTAAGTGAAATGCTAAACAAAATACAGATACAACTTTATCACAACAAAATACAGAACTCGCGTCACTAGGCTCTCGGCAACGTCTTCCGTAGCTCAGTGGTCAGAGCAGTGCACTAGCATCGCAGGGTCGCAATTCCAGCCGGAAGGGAGTTGCATTTTTCGCAACTGTTCCCGGTTTGGTCTTAATATTATATATTTCCAACACTCGAAGTTTTCCTTCACCACAAATCCTTACAATATATATATATATATGTGTGTATGATCTCTCGATCTACAATGCTGTTGTCAACCCATATAATTTGGTCTAATTGCCTCTTGGATTGTAGTTCTGTTGTTTACTGGCCAAGACATCACCCGATTTATATGTTGTCAATTATTCAACTATTGTATTTAAAATATGATCAATTATTAACAGAGCGGTTACATGTTTTTGTGAGTTCTTTGACAATATCATTACAAGCTATGAACGAATCAAATAATGTAAACGACGGCAATTGGATAAATCAGAAGAAGGCGTTGTTTGGAATTTCTCAATTTTCTAATATTTTTTGCTTAAGATTCTGGGTATATTACAAGTAATATTTGGCATTTCACTCCATTAAATTACAGGCTCTAAGGATTTATGGTGAAGGCAATTTTCGAGTGTTGGAATGTATACATTTTGAGACCAAACCGAGACAAGATTATTTTATATGCATGTAAATTAGCCTTCCTGACCTCTTTACAAAGCAAAGATTCTTTGGAATTACAAACGCACGAACTAATTTAAATGAATATAAAATAATATTTAATTTGGGTGCATTATGAAAGAGGTTTAGGATCTATTAGAGGACAGATGCACGGATCACTTCAGCCGACTGCTTTTATCTTTTTTCATGCCCCAGAAATCGCCAAAGAGCTAATAAGCCTTTTGAATGATTTGTTTTAAATATTTATTGTATAAAACAAATAGATTCCATTTTGCATTGTCCCTGCCGCGGCGAGATTTCATCTGTACGAGTCTTAGCCATATAAGGCAAAACACGCCACATGCATTCATATAATAAGATCTCCCACCTTTATTGTGTGCTTGACAATGTTTTAAGAAGTCATGAACTATAATCATGAAATAATTTGTAAATATCAGATAAAGATGTAGCGCAACGGGAAAAAAGGCGCTATTTACAACATAAGCGGCCATGTTGTATCGGATATACAAGTTCGAGTATGGTCACACCCACAAAGAAATATTTTTTCATGTGCTCCATATCCTTATTAGTATGCTCTCTAATCAGTATATCTTACATAAATTAAGAGAGTTGATGGAATATAGAGCATTGAAATAATGTGCGTATTGGGAGTGGCGGTGATCACCATGTTCTAAATAGATGTTAGGGACTTTAAGATTTACGATGCGCGGCAACCTCGACAACGCGTCCTCCAAAACAAACGAATTCTTCATGCGAAACAAAGAGAATGAATAATTTGTATTCCTAAGAATACCGTCCTAATAATTTGTAGTCTCAACACCGTCCTCGTTCTGTTTACAACACAACTCAGAGCATTTTCACGTCTTCAGGACGACGTATACTCGCTGAGAAGTGAGAGCTGTTCCTAATGTTGACTTCAGTTCACCAACACTATACTGATAGTTTTAGCGGAACTGGAGCGTTTCGGAGGTCATAAAACAAGCTTCAAACATCAAATACGGTAGTTAATTTACCATGGCTTCTTTGCAAATGCTTAACTTCACACTGTTTGTTAACGTTTTGAGGATGGATCCCTGTCGCGGCGAGATAATTAGTGATTATAAAGGGGCCACCTAGGACGGCCACGCACATTTGGAATCTGTAGACAGTCAGTATGATCTCCAAAACGCTTCAATATTTCTAAAACGATTGTAGTGTCTGTGTTTAAGTCACTAATCGTATAAACAATCTCTGCGAGTTAGGCCCGGGTCAAACGTCGAACTTTTCATGAGTCGAACTCAATGTAAATTAGGAAACTATTTTCTTTAATTTGCATTGAGTTCGACTCATGAAATATTCGACGTTTGACCTGGGCCTTAGAGGCGTTTGACACAAAACGCCGGGACTGCGTTGAGATTACTGTTGGGAATACAAATTATTCATTCTTTTTGCTTCATAGAAAGATTCTTTTATTTGTAATATTTGTCATTTCACTCGATCAAACTACATGTTGAAATGAAATGGTGAAGGAAAATTTCAAGTGTTGAAATACATACATTTTAAGACCAAACCGCGGGAGCAGTTGCGAAAAATTTAACTTCAAGGCCTTCCGGCTCGAATTGAACCCGCGACCCTGCGATGCTATTGCAGTGCTCTGACCACTGAGCTACGGAAGCCGTTGCCGAGAGCCTAGCCACGAATCCTGTATATAATTATGGTGGTGCAGGTAATGCCGGGATAAGATTCCGGGTATATTATAGGTAATATTTGACATTTCACTCGATCAAACTACATGTTGAAAGGATTTATGGCGATGGAAAATTTCGAGTGTTGAAATACATACATTTTAAGACCAAACCGGGACCGGCTGGAATTGACCAAACCGGGACCAGTTGCGAAAAATGCAACTTCAAGGCCTTCCGGCTGGAATTGAACCCGCGACCCTGCAATGCTAGTACGGTGCTCTGACCACTGAGCTACGTTAATTTGACTCTAATTAATTCCATGCAATTTATCATTTCCTGCTGTTCAGGATTCAGATTTACTCAAAAAATTAACAATAAATGCCATCTTTGCTGCCCACATAATTTTGTCGTGGATTGTATAGTTCTGATTTTTACTGGCCAAGACATCTTCGTTTATCGTTTATATGTTGTCAATTATAATTAAATGTTGTATTCAAATATTGTCAATTATCAGCAGAGAGGTTATAGTTTGAGTTTCAGCCAAATCCGTGTATTGTTTATTCCGTTTTGATATTTCATCTTTTAGTAAATTATTTAATGTGCTGTCAACGGTATTACAAGAAATGAACGTATCACATAGTTTGAACTAAGGCAATTGATTCTATAAGATGAACGCGTTGTTTCTAATGAAATTTCTGCTATTTTGCGAGTTTCGAATGTTTTCGGCCAGAAACGTATAAAATGCCTGCTTTTATTATTTGGCAACTTATCGAATGAGATATTTATTATACGACCATTTCTGGGAACTCGACGCCAAAAACGCGCAAGTTCAGTTCTTCAATATCGTTAATTCATATTAAAAAATTCTATATTTAAATATATTGTCAATTATTCACTTTCTTTGGGGTCTTCCATGAATGAATGAATGAATGAATGACTGAATGAACGAATGACTGAATAGACTTTATTTAAAAAGGGTAACACTTCACAGTATTAATTACTGATAACTCCGTGGCCCTCTATATTACTAAAATTATATACAGAAAGTGTATATGTTTAAAAATCTACTTTTAAATACAAATATAATAATGAAGTTATTAAGTTATTATACCTATATACTATAATAAAATACTATAATAATAATTAAAAACAAACTAGCGTTATACGTGATTGGCGGCTTTCTGTTCATTCAAAAACTGATTATATACATTTCGCTTAAAACTAGACAGTGATGGTTTCTTTCTCATATTGATGTCTATTCATTTCCAGTCTATAATAGTTCTTACAGCAAAAGTTCTGCCTCCTTCAGTTTTGCGCTTGAATGTAGGACATAACATATCGAAATTAGAATATCGTGTCTTTCTGTTGTGGATATCAGAGTTCCTTACTAGAAACAAATCTAAATAACTTGGAGTACAATAAGCATTATTTGCATGTTTAAATGCTAAAGTTGTTCTTTTGATCAACGATTGTTTCGTAAAAGGCAGCCAGTTTAAGGTGTTAAAAAGATACTAATGGATGATGTTGTTTTTTTTTCATCTAAAATAATTCTGGCTGTTCTTTTCTGAAGCCGAGAGAAAATATCTGTCAGGTTTGATATTTTTGTCCTGTGCGGTGAACGTGTGAATCGGGCTCAGCCAAATTAATAAATTAGCCAATGCAATTGGATTACTTGCTCACGTGATTTCAAAGTTCAAAATATAATTTCGGTCTTAGGTTCAAGATGACGGACGGACAACACGGTCACGTTGTCACACAACTAAAACTAGGTTACCAATTGGTAGTAAGTGCTGCGCGCAAAATAACATTTTTGGCTCGTATATGGGAGCTATATAATCGTCAGAATTTTGTCACTTAACCATGTAAATAACCACTAACGACCCTTACCCCAAAACAACACAAATCCTAACACTAACCGCCTAACGAGTTTTCTAACCCGCAGCCTAACTTGGAATAAAACTCATCGAACTGTACTCGCTGTTGACACACGCGCCATGATTTTGTTCCGAACAATCCACGTTTAATTTGGTTCTTCGCGGGATTCGTCATACTAGAGGAGAACCTACTGGCGTTGTTACGTAATTAATAGTTTTGATTAATAGTTTTTTGTTCATAGTGGTAATTTCTGTAGTAGGCTTGATCTTATAATGAATATGTAATTAGTTTTATAAGTAAAATTAAGAATATATTGTTATAAGAGCATTGAGACTATTTTATAAAGCTCGTAATACGTTTTTATTATTATTATTATTATTATTATTATTATTATTATTATTATTGGCGAGTTTTATAACCCTAACCCCAATATTTGCTTCCATTTTGAATAATGCCTGGTTTAGGTAAACTCAAAATGCGAGCCCAAAATATTATTTTGCGTGCTGCACAGAGTTCTGTGTAATTTTGGAGTGCTGAGAACAACCGGAAGTCGAGACCTGAACCAGTGTAAGCCAACAGAAAGGGGTGATCCTGAGGTTATTTTGGGTGAACTTAATTTAGGCAAAGTGGAGAACCAAGGGCGAATTGAGCGCAATTGTTTGTGTGTTTTTAATGAGAACTGAACGATAACGGTGAACTGCCAATGGCTAACAAAATATTGAAATTATTGGATATGACTCAGTTAATCTGTTTGTAATGACCCCCTCGCAGTTGTCAAGCGTATGGACATGGTTTCGTGTACAGTATGAAGCTCATACATAGATGGTATATTATATATCAGGTAGTTTCATTGTTTTTATTGATGTTGTATGTGATTTAATTTGGGCTTGAACGGTTAAGAGCAGGACCATCAGCTCATCTTCGTCCATGTCTTTGTTTAAATTATCTTTCTTTAAATTAAAATTACCGGATATGGAGTTTGAGAACTGCAGATAAGGAATAATAGAAACGGTTAACCTGCCGCACATTTTTCACAAAATAAACATATATAGAATAATATATTGATGTGGAGAATATGAAATGTATATGAACCGTTGAACACGATATTTAACGAGTGAGCGAAGCAAACGAGTTAGATATCCAGTTCAACTGCACGAGAAACCAAATTCCATATTTCCAAGCATGCAGTTGTTGTTCTCAAAACTGTGGCCAGTTGTCGCGGCAGCTTAACTGGTAGAGTAGGGGATCAGATTCCCAAATGTGCGATATAAAATCCCGCTCTATTTACAATTTTGCGCACTACCATACTCTGTATGACATATTATAAAAGATCCTTGACGTAAGTTCCGGCATGAATTTAAAAAGCTAAAGCCACTCTATTTGGTTCTACGTTCAAGGTGACTGCGCGAGAGACAAGATACAGAGGAATAATAATCTGGTAAGATATCTTATTTCTCTTTTTCATATTATATCAAGCTCTTTTCAGTTAGCGTGTTGCGTAAAAGGATATTTGAGTTACCTTCAATGGTAAAGATAGAAATTCAAATATGGTACGTATTATTGTAGTGTTACAGAAAATTGATTTCTCACCAAGCAGTTCAATGCTACTAGATTAAAGATTTAAATAAAAGGCTTTTTCTGAATGTGTAATAAATGCCTTAACCTGCAGCAGTGTAATCATAATTAATATCGGTATAATTTAAAAAAATATCAATATTAAGTGAAGTATTGGGGAAAAGTACTTCGATCTGGGTTGGAGGTTCTGCGATTGGAATGGTAAGTTCGAATAGTTAACTACATCCAGTCTTTCTCTGAGAGTTTGTTAATGCTGTGTACATATGTTCTCTCGATCACTTAGTTCTGCTTTTTCACTGACCATGACATCTCCGTTCATGTTTTGAAAGTATTCAAGTGTTGTATTCAAATATATACATGTTATTTACCGGATGGGAGGTCCGTATAGAAAAAATATTTGCCCGAGGGTCATTTTTGAGACCGAGCTGGGCAAATATTTTTATATAGGACCGACCAAAACGGTAAATAACATATTTATTTGTTTGTTATAAATAATTGTAAGACAAGTAAATCTGCCGCCGTATAAAAACCACAGGAAGCTAAAACGCTAGTGGTCACTTCCGCTGCCCATATTTGGAAAGAGGCGAACTATATATAGAAAATCACCTGACACAGGACAAACTCATTCAAGTCAACTTTTTAATAAACAAGATTGGAAATTCGACAGGTACAGTTGAACAGAGCAAATCAGGACTTAACCATGACTAATATTCATCATTGATCATGCAAAAGCAAAATTGAAAACATTGTTTGTCTCATATGATACATGTAATCGAAATCTTGCCTTGTCTTTGTCGGCTTCTCACTCGATGTGTCGCCAGAACTAAAGTTGAAGCGAAGTTGAAATTGAAAGTATATATCCTTCAAACTTGCTAATTTTTGCTCCGGAAAACAAGTCTGTAAAAATAATGCTTGTTGACGTTATTGCGATACTGTTAAGCAATTCGGGACGTTTGAAATCTTGCGGTGGTGGACAACTGAAGCTGCTTTGTATTAAAACATCAAGCCTTTCCGACACTGCCGTCTTTCTCTCTTATGGTCATAAAAAAACGACACAAAAGAACATTTCTCATGTTCGTTACTGTAGCGCAGAAGTGGTTCACACATTCATCTCGTAGGTACACTTAACTGTATTTTCAGGCCGTTGTTCTTAAATAAAATTTTGAATTTCGTCCAAGTTATCTTGCACAATGTTGCCACTTCGCTGGACTTTTTCTTTTTCGTATATAAAATCTTCAACTTCGGGAAAATAAAATTCGCTTTCGCTGTGATAGCTTTCATTGTCACTATATCCTTCTTATTTTGTTTTACTGGCAGTCTATTTTCTCAAAAGGTAGTAAAAAGCGACGAGTATACGAAATATTAAAAAAACTATTTTGTTTTTGTTTTTAAATCCACAGCGGTCCGGTATCGGGATCCGTATCGTAGGATACCGGACTGCTCGCTAGCCAATCAGAGCGCGCGAATCAGATGGATACCGGACCGCAAAAAAATTATGTAAATTATTAAAAAAAGTTTGCATGAGCCATTTTATCTTTGTGTTTCAACTAAAACCGTGAATTGTGTATTCCGTTCTAATATTGTATATTTTAGAAAGTTCTTTATTTCGTTGATAACGATGAGCTACAGTACCGCTCAGAAGTAACCTAACAAAATCCGCGGTTAACCTAGGATGATCCGCGGACGATCCTCGGGTCATCCGCGGTTGAACCGCTGGTCATCCGCGGATCATCCTAGGTTGACCCGAGGATCGACCGAGGACCATCCGCGGATCATCCTAGGTTCGACCTCAACCGCTGCTGCGCGGTTCGTATGGCGTCATTTCACGAGTGTAGTGTCGGAAGAAGTCGGTTATTTCCAAAGTTTAGCGTCCTTCCTTCGCACGTTGTCTGCACTTCTTCGATTGGCGTTTGTCGTAGCTTGGCAATTTCGTTTTCAAATACCGTTGCCGTGTTTAAATTGATAATGGGAAAGCTATCTCGATACGTGAGGGAAAGAATCGTCTCACTGTCGTCCTCTTGGGTAAAAAAGTCGCTTATTTCCGAAGTTTAGCGTCCTTTTCCTTTGCGCGTTGTGTTAATCGTTATAAGCAGTTATGTGTGTTCGACAATCGACAGTTTCAAGCTTTAATATCTAGCAACAATGGGAAAGCTATCTCGATACGCGAGGGAACGAATAATTTCACTTTCTTCTTCTGGAGTGCAGGTCACTAAAATTACAGATCTGCTTCAACAGGAAGGAATTAAAACTTCGAGATCTGCTTTAAACTTGTTTCTTTCCCGATAAGAATGAGATAAAAAAGTCATACAGTCATACTCTAGAAATACCACCATTCGCGACAAACATATTTTTGTCTAGATATGTGAAGCTTGTGCCGCGGATAAATTATATTACTAGATGGTGATATAAACGCCGTGACTCCGTCTGTGGGTCCGTTCATGCGAAGCATTCCAAGCTCTGTTTGACAATCACTCTCAGGGAAACATGAAGAGAAATGTTTTGATAAAAATGTATTCATGAAATTTTCTATTCCGAGACTCGCTATTGCCACAGACGACAAAAAGGACACTTGCCTGCTTCGCTACTGGCACTGTTGACATGCTTCTGCCATCATGCATTTGGCCTGCTTTGCCACTGGCACTGTTGACACGTAGCCTGGTTTGCCACGCTTGAAACAAAACTGAAGCACTTTGAGTGACCGCGCGCTTCGATTGCTCAATATCAATTTTCAGGTAAAGTGATAAAGTTGGGCTATATGTCGACGCAGGATGCAAAAGTGGTTAATGAAGTTGTTAATGGTTACCATCTTCTAGCAGTACTATAGCAGTTTAGCCTGACAAAATAAATCGGACGCTCGTTGATTTGTTTACTTGTCCGGTCACTCACGGGTCACTCCGGTGGTACTCTCTTTGAAAAGTTGTACTCCCTCATGATTTTATAGTATATATTGCATGGAGGTATTAGTTATTAGATAATTACTCACAGTTTTAAGTCTTTACAATGAGAGCGCCTGCCAGTCTCCAGGCATGCTCTTCTCACCGTGGCGAAAGCGCCACGTGCCGAATTAAACGGAAATTGACAATACACATGTCAATATGTATGGATAGCAATGCCAATGATATACAGTAGTTCATCAAACAATATTTTTTAACGTAGTACGGATTTGGAGTTTTGAAACTTGTCAATGGACCGTATTATATGCACGTGATAAGATCGACCGCAATATTATTAAGTTCGACCGCTTTGGTCGGACATATGCTTATTCAAACGTCGAATTTGTCACTTATCTAGGTTCGACACATGATAAGTTCGACACATGATAAGTTCGACGTTTGAAACGGGATGAGTATAATATAATATACCCGATGAGTTTAAGAAACATGCGACAGCAAAACATGCCGTTGGGTCAATAAACGGCTCGAAACACAACAGTTATAACATAATCGTAAATCGTATCAAGATGCCCGTTAAATTTTCTTCTCCTAAAATGCTTTCACGCAATAATAGTTATTTGGTAAGACTATTTCGGGAAAAATTATTGTTAACGTTATTTGATAAATTCCAACATAACAGGCTTTCAGTTTGTGCATTTGTACCAACGTCGTCGTCGTTGTTAGGAGTTCAACCACGAAATCGTTATACATTGTATGCAGAATACAGAGACTAATATAAGAATGACTTCAAAACTGCTCCAATGATTACCAGTTAATAATTCCCTTTGTTTTGAACTTGATACGGCAAGTTATTTGACGTCCGCGTCATGTCTTTCTGCTGCCGGCTTTTGGTCGGATGAACTCGGAACCCGAAGCGTTTAGTCGACCGTTGCGGTTAGATGTGTAGACCGCAACCTAACCGCTACCTCACCGCTTCCTCACCGCTACCTCACCGCAACCTCACCGCAACCTCACCGCAACCTCACCGCATCTCCACCGCTACCTCACCGCAACCTCACCGCAACCGCAGTGTTAGGTTACTTCTGAGCGGTACTGTATACGAACGAATCAAATAATTTCGACAAAGGTAATTAGCTCCATCAGAAGTTATTTAGAATGCGTTGCAAAGTTCGGGTATTTTGAGAGTTTTGTACTTTTATTCGAGAAACTAGTAAAATGCCTGCTCGCGTTATTTTCCAAGTTATCGAATGAGATATTTATTATACGACTCTTGTCGACGCCATCAACGTTAACCTTTAGTTCTTCAATATTGTCCATCATTAAAAATTTCTATATTCAATTATATGTGGTCAATTATTTACTTTATGTTTCACTCTCTGACATCAATGTTCAATATCTGACGTGAAGAAAAAGACACATCACATCGTCCAATTAAAACGTCTTTTACAGAAGTATTTTCGACATATTGAAGTTCTCTTATTTCTCTTTTTTTATATTATATCAAGCTCTCTTGAGAACGTTGCCCGTTTCATATTTTTTTATTATTAACATTTGAATATACGCGACTCTTCAACAATTAAGCTGGCATGGGCGAGCGTAAATTGTCCAAGAATAATCCTCTTCACTGATATATAAGTTTCTTATTACATGTTGCGAACATGTTATCAAACGTAGCCACTGGAAACATTCTGCTTCATTCTGTGCTGTTATATACTATAGAATGTTTCGTCAATTGTTTCGATAGATTTTAAACATTAACCATAATTTAACTGAGCACAAAATGTTATACTATAATTGGTCATTCATGACGCCTGTTCCTGCATTGGAAACCGATACAGTATAGGAGCGAGTGCCACAATCGCCCTACTCCTATAACTCTATATATAACTCTATATATCTATTGCTTCACATATCCACGAGTTAAAAAATGTGAGATGATTTTTGACATTCCAGCGATAAAATGTAATACTTACTTACATGAAAAGAAAACAAAACAAATGACAAAGTGCGCTGTACATTTGCAGCTATATACAATGCAGTACTACTCAGAAATGAAACAAACAGCGGTTACGGTTCGGATACAGTTCGCTTGCGGATACAGTTCGCTTCGGATACAGTTCGCTTGGAACGTTATGCTTTCTTTCGTCTTGATTAAAGTAAATGGCTTGAACCTAGGAATATCATTAGATGTGTGCAGTTGATCGTCCAAGTTTTTGTTGTCATGAGAAAGACTATTGTTGGCGCCTGACGTTTCAACGGCCTCAGCGGCAGTAATATTTGGCATTTTTCTCTATTAAGTTACATGTTCTATAAGGATTTATGGTGAAGGAAAATTTCGAGTGTTGGGATATATATATATATACATTTTAAGACCAAACCAGGACCAATTGCGAAAAATGCAACTTCAAGGCCTTCCGGCTGGAATTGAACCCGCGACCCTGCGATGCTAGTGCAGTGCTCTGACCACTGAGCTACGGAAGCCGTTGCGGAGAGCCTAGTCACGAGTTCTGTATATATAGTGGTGGTAATGCCGGGATAAGATTCTGGGCATATCAAGTAATATTTGGCATTTCGCTCGATTAAGTTACATGTTCTATAAGGATTTATGGTGAAGGAAAATTTCGAGTCTTGGGATATATACATTTTAAGACCAAGCCGGGACCAATTGCGAAAAATGCAACTTCAAGAATCTTCAAGAATCTTCAAGAATCAACTTCAGAATCTTATCCCGGCATTACCACCACTATATATACAGAACTCGTGACTAGGCTCTCCGCAAGTGGTTAGAGCACTGCACTCAACCTCGTCCCCAGGACCTTCGCGGTGCGAGACAAGATGGCGGGCGAGGCGTGACAAAATATTCCACTATATGTGGAAAAATTCCCGCTAGTTTGTCTACTATGTAATCATGAGAGACTCAGTACTACACGGGGTCTGCGACGCAGGCTAAATATGAACATCGAGCGTGTAGTATTAACAACTTTATCAAAGACCTGGCTTATGGAATACATGATTCATCCTCTTATTCTCACTTCCACAAAGACGATAAATTTCCAATAAGTGTTCCGGCGTTCCACTGATCTATATTTATAGAGGACTGGATAGAGCATCTAGAGTAGAATATTTTACTGTTGCGTAATTATAGTTTTCGTATATTTGCTTTTTTCTCTGTTGGGATCAGACCGATTTTTGTATCACAAGAAGAAAAAGACACGAGAAGCCTTCGGAGAGCAATTTTTAGTTGTTTAGCCCAAAAACGTATGGAAAAACGGAATTTGCGAGTTCAAATTTCGATGGTAGCACTAGCAAACCAACAAGATGACAACATTTTGATAGGCAAAAGTCGTTCTAACACACAACCTGAAAACTATAAAAGATTTTTGAGGTTGTAAACTGCCGTTAAAGAGGCAACACTAATTTCAAAATTTGTGGTAAGTCTTTGAAATAGATATTTCGATTTTTGTGATCGTATTTGTGAAATATATTTGAATGTTAATGGCGTTTATTTAGCTGTAAACAAATAATGTATACCCAAATTAAAAACATAACTCAGAAAATAATAAACACATTCTGGTACCCTTTGAACACCAGGTTGATTTATTTAAATCATTAACCTAATTTTCTGTGAGTGAATAGTGTTCAACCAGGCACACCAGGAATATAAAGACAAATATAGTAGCTGTAGGTATACATATATATATTTTGATAGTGCTTATTTTTAAATTAAAATCAAGAAAGCTTTGTTTGATTGTAGTCCCTAGAGGAGCCATGCAGTTTAAATCTTTATCCATCTTCATCTTCACTGATGGTTGAAGAGGATATAAGGTTACTGTGCTTCTCTCTGATTCAGACTGATCCTGACCCTTTCTCGATATATGAGCAACCAAAATATAAAATTATTATAGCATCAACCCAAGTCAGTTTTAGGGTTAGGATTTGGGTTAGGGATTGGTTTGTATTTCTGTTCTTCATATATCGAGAAAGCGCACAGATCCTATATGGTTTCCTTCCCAAGATGCCGATGGCACATTCTGACCATACATAGCACATACTATAGTACTTGGTGATGATCTTGATCAAGCCATAAACATGGTTTTCAGTCAAGCACATGGTTATCATCAATCTTTGTAAAGAATGTTGACAGGTTGATGGCCCAATATTATTAATGAATAGTGCTGCTGGCAAAATGTATTCTACTTGCATTATTACAGTTTGAACAGGATGAATGTTATGTGAATACCTTATAGATGTAGCTGCTGTACAGTATAGTAGAATGAATTGATTCATGTAATTATTTTCATGTGACACTGTGCATTGGTGGTTTCCTTTAGTACAGGAAACCACCTTAACTTATTTAATAGGCATTACCATGTAACTTGTAATTTCAAGGATTAAAATATTAAACAAAATCCAAACATTCGCATTATGTAAATCAATATTAGTTAAGAAACAAGAAAAGCAAGTTAAATTGCTGGAGAAAAATATGCTATTTTTTATTGTGAAATTAATAGTTTTGTGCCTAAACCTGTTTAAGATATGAGGGGGAAAAATGTGGATTTGGCCTGGTTGATCAGTATGGCCTGGTTGATCAGTATATAAATAGATTAAAGTTTTAATATTAACCAGCAATGGTTTAGAAGGTTTATTATATAGAATCAAAATACACATGACAAAATACACATGAGTTTTTAAAAATGTTTCTTTAATCAAATCATGGACAAAGTTTATGATACAGTACAATTATTCTATAGAAAGCCACTATTAGTTGTCTTACTGTTTCACCTTCAAATTCGTTCCTTCATAGTTCATAGTGGTTACATTTTAGACCTTGTAACATAATAGCAAATATTGATGTTCAAATATTACATAATTTATACATGACATAAGTGCAGCCTATCCACATTTCAGGGTAAATACGTACCTAAAATGAACAGGTTTTGTGATTGGCTATATGGAACAAAAATGATAGGGTTAGGACATTGGTTTCTTTGTGGTTGATTCTATTGTTTTATTGTTTCAATGAACCAATCACAAAACTTGATAGTATAGGTAGGTGATGACCACATTTCACGTCATCCTGCACTTTAAATAAATCAACTCGACTATAAATATTCAATAATCGTGGTATTATCTCAGATTTTTATTCTTATCAATCATCGCCATTTGTTAGTGTTAGATAGTGCTGTCGGCCGGCTTCGAAAGTTCGTCAAAATATGAACTTATTCACTTACGATTCAATTTTTATCCACATTTTTAAGTTTTCTGTAGTTTCATGATGTATCCTGTCAAAATGGGTTTGCTTTGTCCAGCTATTTCGTGGTTATATGCAAAAAACTACGATTCCACTGTTCTGTAAAATATAGCGATACTGAACCGAAGTGGAGCTGGCCGCAGCTCAAAACATCCGGCTTCAATTTCGGTGGCGCTCAAGCAAAGGATGCTCTATCCAGTGCTCTTATATAGATCAGTGGTTTCTTCGAATATCGTTTCTTTGGAGTTTCAAACTGATCACTAACATGTTCATTTCATTATCTCCTGTATTTAGACGCCATGTTTAGTTTCACAATTTAATTATTGACCAATGGGGACAGTTGTGAGTATTTAATGCTACAACCAATCAACGGCAGTTTTGGTCCAGCCTTTGCCAGGGCCTTCCCTCGCCTCGCCGCCATCTTGCTCGCGAAGGCCCTGGGGACGAGGTTGCACTGCACTAATTGCAGGGTCGCGGGTTCAATTCCAGCCGGAAGGCCTTGAAGTTACATTTTTCGCAATTGGTCCCGGTTTGGTCCAATATATATATATATATATATATATATATATATATATATATATATATATATATATATATATATATATATATATATATATATATATATATATATATATATATATATATATATATATATATATATATATATTATATATATATATATATATATATTGTTACCAGAGATTTACCGGGCGGAAATCTTAATCGTAAAATGAATATTAGAGCCCAGCTCAAAATTCGAATGTGGAGAGCCATATCATAACAAACATAACAAGAAACAAATTTTAAAGAAATTTTACTGACGTTTCGTTGCCAACGCGCAACATTTTCAAAGTGAATTAATACAAGATGTGATAACTATTATTTAAATATATTTACAGTGTTAATAATAAGCCAATCAATCCCGGACTGTCAGGTCTCGAAAGCTTAATGGTTATAGAGCGTCTCACCGGCAATCAGAAGGTTACAGATTCGATTCATGTGCGGGACTGAGACACATATTTCTGAGGATATGTCATTTGTGCTTGACGATCGTCCATAGATCGTCTATCTACACTATAAAAGCTTCAAACAGTAAGCGGGAGTGAGCAACCGACCAGAAAGGCAACGAGTCAGTGTTTACATCAATTCGGAAGGCCGTTGACTGTGGTTGCCCCGCCCCCCTGCCCCGACCCCTTCGTTAGCGTATCGCGCGCTTGTACATTTGAATTCAGAAGGCCGTTAGACCGCCCCTTCGTGGGCGTCTCGCGATTATCGGTAGTAAAAATAAAGAAAAGTGAGAAGGGATGAAACTCCAATAAGCTTTTCGTAGCATGAATACCCCAACTTGACTCGACCACTTAATTTATGCAATGTGTGACGTAGTATTAATAAATGAACGCCATCAACAGTGGGAGTATACCAAATACTTTTGAAATAAAAATAACGGACATTTCGACCTCACTGGCATTCATTCTCATAGCAAACTGATCTTTTGTACCCAGTGCATCAACTGAAAATATTTATTTGTCCAGGGCGCTAAATTGTAGAATTGTATTTTATTTTAAAACCCCATTTAATTTGATAACAATCAACAACTACACACAATATAAACCTTATATTATATTTAAACTAGAAATACGTATACGCAACAACCCCTCGCTCAATTGCTGTTTGAATCTTACAGTACAGTACTTATTTTAGTTCTAAATTACTTGAATTAGATAATAGCCACTTCATTTGCCAAACTACAGTAAATACATTTTCAGTGGACTCTCAGAGCTTTGTATTGTCTGAATTTAATTGTTTCATAGGACATCAAAATAAATACATGCAGCCCAATTAAACTTTTTAATTTTTGAGTGCAGCAACAGAATAGTGGGGGGTCTACTGCTGTTTCTACCATCAATCACTAAGAAAGAAATTACTTTTATCACAATATTGATGACTCACGAAATAATCAATGCAGTATTTCGTATGATATAGACACCAAAGGCTGTTGAAGGACGAAAGATATAGAATGAGTGTCCTTTAAAAAAATCAAATTCGTTCAAATGTCTACGGATGGCATGCATATAGTGCAAATGTATAGTGGTCCATTCAAATTAGATTTACTAAGACGTATTAGGGATTCTACAATTGGACTACTGTGATGTGAAGCTGGCAGGAATATGGATAACTAAATATTGATGGTCATAATCAGAGGTCTCTATGCATGTCAGGGAAACTGATCTTTCCTAAGTCGGGACTTGAAACTGATTGGTTAATAGAAATCCCAAGTCTTGTACCTCTTGTATTAGAAGCAAGTTAAATTGTGCAATGCTAGTTAGGAAATTCCATGGCATTTTAACATCATATCTACCAGTAAAGAGCTATTTTCCATGTTTCAATTAATCTGTTCATACATGTTATAGCACCATTATCTATCGTCTTAATTGACAATATGTGAAGGATATACAACTTTTGAGTTAAAATTAGTTTTTGTAACATTGTACTGTACATTTGTGAATATGTGTTGAAATTTGTAACAACTGTAAATTGTTAGAAAACAAGACCCCCATATATTGATACCAGTGTTAGCATTGAAGGGGCTATCCTGTATAAATATTATTGTATTATTTTTATTATTATTATTATTATTAATACTAATAATAATAATGCATTGCCAACAATACTAATAATAATAATGCCTAATGCAGATTGCAGATACCATATTTGCCATGCAACAAAGCATATATATGGCATTGTGTGCTATAGTATCTAAATTATATTACCGTGCACATATATATTATAACCTATATTCAGAATGCCATGCCTAGTCTGCTTGTCGACAATGATCTAGCTAACACATACCCAATGTGTCAACATACCCAATGTGAACATAATAATAATACTACTACTAAAACATTTATTTTAACACAATAAGATTACAGCTGAACTGATTTGGTCGTGTATTTACAAGAATAATTTAAGCTATATTATAATAAAAACTTATTACCCAGTCCCAGTCAATAATTACCTAAATTTATATTTATCTGTCTTTAGAATCTTTTTAAAACTAGCCATGTTATTTGAAGCCCTTTGCTCATTCGTTAAAGAGTTCCACAGACTAGCTGCTTTATAAGATATTGAATTCCTAACATAATTAGATTTAGGCACAGGTAAGGCTAAACTTAACTTCCTTCTAAAATCATATGTGTAATTACTTTTTCGAACAATATATTGTAATTGTTCTGGAACATCACCATAGTAACACTTATATGCAAAGCATAGCAAACGTTTTGAGTTCATTTCTCTGATAGTGTTCCAATTAGCCTTCACCAACACTTGGTCGCTGGGAGTACTCCAGTTTGTAGATGATCTTTGCAGCTCGAACATGAATTCTTTCTATTTCATCCATGAGGGTCTTGCCACACGAGCTCCAAATCATTAGTCCGTAGGTTACGGATGGAAGTATAACCTTGAAGTAAAAATCCTCTCTGCCTTTTTTCGGTAAGAAGTATAATGATTTTAACAAATTCAACTTCAGAGTAAATGCTTTAATGACTTCAGAAACATGATAGTTCCAATTTAATTGATAATCAATCTCCAATCCCAAACATCTAGAAACCAGCACATGTTTAATACTATTGTTTCCAAGTCTGATGTCCTGGAGTGGACCAATAAATTTCCCTCGACCTAAAAGCATGTACTCAGTCTTACCCGGGTGAGGAGACAGTCCATTTAGACAGCACCATTCATATAACCTCTTTAGAGTTTTGTTCAGCATATTGGCAACTTCATCGTAAGTCTTAGCTACTACGTACAATGTTGTGTCATCCGCATACATCTCAATATCCTCATCTTCCTCATCTACAACGTCCGGTAAGTCGTTACAGAATATTGAAAAAAGTATGGGACCAAGAACTGATCCTTGAGGTACTCCAAACCTAACCGGCATAGATTCTGATTTGCAACCGTTTACAACGGTTGCTTGATGGCGATCAGTGAGGTAATCTCTTCTCCAGCACCATAGGTCACCTCCAATTCCCAAACCTTGAAGTTTGTAGAGCAGAATATCGTGAGGTAGAGAGTCGAAAGCTTTACGGAAATCAATAAAGACAACACCGACGACTAACTTTCGATCCAGTGCACTCCTCCAATCTAGCTGCGTAGAATGTCCCTTCTTATAGGCCCACTGGTGGTTATTTCTTAAATTATGGTGCTCAACATGGTTTGTGATAGGGACACATAATAAAGAAATTGGGCGATAATTTTGCTTATCGGTTTCATCATCCTTCTTGAACAAGGCAGAAACTCTTGCAAACTTCCATGTGCTTGGGACAGTATTGCACGACGCACTCATTGAATATAGAGAAAACAACGATGGAATTAAAGCATGACCAGCACTTTTAAGTAATCTTGGTGCGACGTTATCCGGTCCACAAGTTTTGTTGTTCTTTAGTTTCATTAAACCTTGCATAATCGAATCATAAGTAAGGTCAATGTTCATTACTGTTGGTGTAACACGAGTAATGTGGAAAAAAGGATTTTCCAGACTTTGACCCGAATTTAATTCACTAGCTAATTTCTCTCCAATAGTAGAGAAATATTCATTAAGGATTTCTGCTTTCCGCGAGTCAGATGTTTCGATGATTTGGTCGTTTCCCCTTATACCTAAAATTGGCTGGACAGTTCGACTACCTGAAGCATTTTTCACAAGTCTCCAATAGGATCTGCAATCTTTAACTTCATCAAACAAGTTAGTATAATATTCACTTTTCGACAGCCTGACCTCCTGAGTTACTCTGTTCCTAAGGCCACGATACTCAGACCACAGTTCCTGGCTATTTGATTTCTTAGCCTTCAAAAACGTTTTCAGACGTAAGTTCATCAGATGTCGAATCTGGGGAGTAATCCAAGGTAATGACTGTTGCCTAATGTTAACTTGCCTATAGGGAGCGTGTCTATCACATATTTCATTAAACAGGTATGACCAGGCCCAGTAGCTGTCATCAGGATCGTCAAAGACAGAGATGACAGACCACGGTGCTTCCTCAACATCCTTTCTAAACGCTTCTTTGTCAAATCGTTTATAAGATCTAGCTGTAACCACTTTCGGTGGAGGTCGTTTAATCTTGTTCTTTACCGATGCATACACCAACAAATGGTCTGAAATCCCCAGCTCAAGCGTTTTCGTGCATTTGATGGTATTTGGATTACTGGCGATGACCAAGTCGATTAAAGTGGATGTCTCGCTAGTGATCCTTGTTGGTTGATCATTGACTACTGAGTAGTCAAAATGCTGAAGTATATTATGAAGACGTTCCCAGTGCTGATGTAATTTCTCCTCCATTCTTTGTAAAATCTGCATTCAAGTCTCCGATCACTATGACATTCTATACTTCAGCCAGACTTTCTCCAACGTGATGTAAAATCTTTGAAAGAATTCAAAGTCAGAGGGTGGTCTATAAATAGTACCTACAATGAATGCAGTTGATTCAAACATGATCTTAAGCCATATGCCTTCAATATCCGTCGATTCAAATGATTTAAGCCGCGTGAAACAGAGATGGTTGGCAATATACACCAGATATCCTCCTCCGACCATTCCTATATTTCTGTCTCTCCTGACCATCTTGTAATTCTCAATTTCAAGTTGACTGTTGGATATTTTACGATTTAGATGTGTCTCTGTGATAGCTAAAATATCAAAACGACATACGTACAACAGGAGTTTCACTTCCTCAATTTTATTTCGAAGACTGCGAATGTTGATGTGTGCAACTTTTATGTTGTTTGATCCTTTGTCTAAAGACTTCACAAAATCTTGTAAAATAGTTTGGAGCAACGCTCACGTTCCAACCTGGATTCCTTTCAATGTCGCCAGAGAGCAACAAAATTTGCGTCGAGGCAACAGAGTTAGGGTAGTAAATAACGCGGCTCTTTGAAAACTTTGATGATCTTGATCTTAATAAACGTATAATGTGCTTTGTTCCATTTGTGCATAATATTAATCTGATAATACATGGGTCAAACTTTCCCAATAGAGGCTTAGAAGTTATAAATATATCATTTGGTGGAAAACCCCTACTCACAAACACGAAGTTGTTGGTGAAATTCGCTTCAATAGCAGATATCACATATTGTATCATCAAATCAGCATTGCTGAGGCTTCCAAGCCATAGGCAAGTATAAAGTTCGACATTGGGTAAATAATTCGCCTGACTGGTTCCACTGCTGTAAACAAGGTGAAAAATATTTCCCAATTTCTCGCTTTGAACCGTAGGATCTGCTATACCAGTGACGCCACACTGCCCTCCAATTGATTCTTCACATTTTAACCCGTAAAAATCTGCCAAGAAACTGCAATTGAAGAGAGAAAATAACCCAAAAGTATAGAGCCAAGAAAAACGTGTCGACCTCATTACGCATTCAATAAGTAATAAGCTGTATTTTACATTGACAGAATAAGTTATGACCCACTAGGCCAGCTAATACTGTAGGTCTAACATGTTCCATAATGGATGGAGTACTGTAAACAGATTATATATGGAATACATGCCAGTATACAAAACATGGACGTCAAGATCATATCGTCAGAAACATAATATTATGTTACAAATAATATTATACATAATATTATTATGTATTATCCTGGTTGAAAAATTATAACCTTTTTATTGCCAGTGACGGCCTCTAACCATTGAGCCATCGAGATTTAGATGGAGAGAGGTTACAATGATGCACTGGTTCTAATGATATATACCTATGCACAGCAGTTACTATATATTTCAGTAATGACTAATGATTGGGTGTGTTAATATATACACTGCTGTTATATCAATAGAATCAGTACATCAATGTAACGTTCACTCACCATCTGATCGTCTTGGTAGCTCAATGGTCAGAGCATCTCACTGGAAATCAGAAAGTTATCCCTGTCCGGGACACAGAATAATTTTTCTGATATGAGCTTGCTTGACAGTCATCCAGTCATCCATCGTCTGTTCCCCCGAGCTCTCCCTTATTCACTACATCAGTGTATATATTAAGTATTAAAACTGACAAGTATACATAGTAATGCTTGTGTATTGCTACAAAATTGTAGGCCAGGCCCAGGTCATATAAACACAGCAATAGTATGCATGTTTTTTCACCCTAAACTACTGTATATATAGGCTAATTTAATTATCAAGCATATAGTATTTATAATTTTAATCAAATAATAAACATACTGTACATGCAATTCCAAAATTTGTACTACCACTTACTATTCTGCAGTATTATAAAGAACAAATGGTATATATTTTAAACAGGCTAGGACTGGCCATTGTGCCATCTTGTGCCAGTACAATGGCCAGTCCAAGCCTGATTTTACACTGCATGGATTTAATTCCAACTGTCAAAATATTATACATATATGTTTTGAAAATTCAAAACATTACACACCTTCAAATTTTCCCAAATCTCTCTGTTAAGTATTTCAAAATGTGTCTATTAGATTTCGGAGCTTGGAGCAAATACACAATACAGTGTACAATTATTTAAATTACATTAAAATTATAGCGAGTCAAGTCAAAAAGTTAAAGATAAAGTGAAGCACTGAACTGAAGGTAATGGCTTTTCGTACGGTAGCCGTACGACGCTATAGTCTCTTAGAATTCAACGAAATTCGGGTAAATATCACCAAAATCCTAAACCTAACATTAATCCCAACCAAATTGCTACCCTAACCAAAAAAAACTATGCAGAAAAGGCAAATTAATTGCTCAACACAGACCGGTGACAATCACAATGTACATAATTATAATAGTCCTTTTACCTTTTACTTGTGTCTTTCTTTGATTATCTTGTACTTCAACACTACAGTTTCGGCTTGAAATCAGCTGATAATGTCTATAGTAATGTTTGTTAAATACTGCATCCAATGATTCTGTTAGGAAATGGCTGGTTTTTATGGCAATATAAATTTCGCCGTCGGCGAATGGCGACTTCTTCCGGAAAGCGGTTTGTCGCGCTGGCGTCAATTTAAATTTAAATTACGCCAAATTTAACGCACCAAAAAACAGTTTCAATACCGTTTCAATTTTTGCATTCGCAATCATGCGACTGTTGCAATTTAAATATTAATTCAAATGCAGAGGTCTACCAATCAGCTTCTGTCTATATCTAGTTACCAGGGCCAAATTTTCCGATGCCGCGCATGATCGACGACGTTGATCCTGAATATATATATAAAGTGACTCTACAAATGCCAGGAATCCGTGATGAGGGACTAAACGCCGGTCGATATTAGCACCCTCGCCCTCAGGCCTTCGGCCGGCGCTTGACGCCGGGCGAGGGGATAAATTTTAGAGCATCCTGATTTGTATTTCTTGCCTTTAAATATGGTTTCAAAAGTGGACGGCTATTCTATAATTGCTAGTTAAACAAGCTACCTCGCAAGCGACGACAAGGTTATGTCGGAAAGCGGAGAAGATCATATAATATGTCAACATCGCGCATAGTGTCCAGGATAGTCATCTGCAAAATTCCCTCTCGTTCGAATATTTGAAGTAAAACCATGACACATTTGTAGATTTTCTTCATGTCAGTGTGTCCTCTACCGTTGCAACGATAACCCGATTTTTCGCGAAAGTATCTTCCGAAAGAGTATGGCCGAAATATATGGAATATGTATAACCCAGCATATCCTGGGAGAAAATTATGTTCACAAAATATTATTTATTTTGTGTAAAAGATTGACAGAAGGGGGCGCCTTTGACTAATTGACTTCCGGTGGTCGACTCAAGTTGGGGCACAGATCATATGAAAGGTATCCACTAAAAATGTTACCAATATATAAGTTACTACAGCTTTCAATTACAAAATTTTCAAAACGACTGTGAACATTAACCTTTAATCTATCATGTATCCGATTTTCAAGCTAAAATTTTACCTAACAACTACATTAGACGTCAAAACAAATCACTAGCGAAATAAAGTTGCTTCCCTTCTCTCTTTGTATATATTATATACGCGCGAGACGCTAACGAAGGGGGCGGGGCAACCACACTCAACGGCCTTCCGAATTGATGTAAACACGACTCGTTGCCTTTCTGGTCTGGTTGCCAGTAATGTGTCCTGATTGTCGACAAAATTAACAAGTAAGACCATTTTATAAATAGTGATTTAATACAATTATTGTGTAAAAAATACCAAATAAACCCGATATACTGTTAAACTCGCTTCACTAATAGACGTTACAGCTCCCTGTGGTTCAGATCTTAAAATATTCACACTGATTTTATTGTTATAGCAAAATCCATATATCCGCACTATTTGTATATTATGCATCTATATTTCGTTATTACTTATATGGCTTTGAACATGGTATTTACAGTATGTTGTACTACCTATAAATTGTTGAGCGGAAGATGTTTTAATATGTACAAATTAATCATTTGCTTTTTTAGCTATTATCAAGAACAAATTAGAAAAAAGATGAAAGTGTTCCTGTCAATTGCTATTTTCTTTTCCTTAACAACGGCGGGTAGGAAGATATATAACATGTTTTTCACTTTCACTCCAGTTTGCAGTACCGTTCTTGTGACTTATCGCTATAGGATTTACAGATTTTTTCGATGTTCTATAGTTAGGAATAAAAGAGTTGAGACGTAATATTGGTTATATAAGGAACTTTGATTCCTTTTCATCAGCATGTTAACAATGGCTTTAGTGAATATAGAGTAGTTTTACCCGCTTAAATTATTCGTACTGTGTGATCTATCGTTATAAGCTACCGAATTCCATTGATGGAATGTTACGGTAACTACATGTAGTTTAACGCTGAGCCGTGAGCACGTCACAAATTATTTACAAATACATGAGGATATAAAAGTAGTATAAAATAAAATAATTTGTCTTCTTTTTAGTTACTTACGCATTAAAATGCTATACCTGCAATATAGAAGAAGGTACCAGCTGCAAAACAAACAGGTTAACGTGCGTGCCTCCAAATAATCGATGCGGCAAAGCAACTTTTGAATATCGTGGAAAAGAACTAGTCAATGGAGGATGTTTGCCAGTATCCCTATGCTCGAATAGTACAACGTACTGCGCACTCGTGAAAAAATATGTTCCGGATGCCACAGATTGCAAGGCCTCTTGCTGCCCAGACGACAACTGCAGTGTATCTTCGAAGACCGCTCAAGTGATGTTTAGTATCGTTCTATGTTTAGTGGGAGTTTTAGCAGCGATTATGCTAAAATAAGGAACGTCTGAGTGTACTGCATGCCATGACTTGTTTTTCAGTTATTTCATTACTAGCTACTAATTTGATAATCTTCTTTACTTTACTAAATGTATTCAGTTATCTGATATAATTTTTTTAATTCCAAATGTTGTTTATTCTGGGTTTTTTTTATAAATTAAAGCTTCCTCAATCAACGAATACGATGATGCGTTTTTCAACAACTGTCAGCTGAGTATAGGTTAGCTACTGAATCCGAGGAAGCTTTTTTCGTTATCCAACGAGGCGAATAACTAACTTCGCTAGCTGCCAAGGTTAACATAGGTTATTTATGGGTTGATAATCATATTATCGATATATCTCGGTAGAGGAAACCTTATTAGTGTATTTTGGTATTCTAGGTGTTAAACAAAAAGTAGATAACATGATATTTAAGGTAGGCCTAATTTGAGAGTAATCCCCTCGAACAAACTAAGTAGAGTGCTGCGTAGACAGTGTTTTGAATATATAGCAAAGTTAAAAGGTGATAAACTGCCAAAATACCCTTTTGGCATATATATATTAGCCCTATTTATTTTATTTAATATCGTCTTACTCTGATAAAGTGCTCCGCTCGAAACGTCAGTATTTCGTCACTAAATTCTTGGAAATTTACCTCCTTTTCACTTTGCTATATATATATATATATATATATATATATATATATATATATATATATATATATATATATATATATATATATATATATATATATATATATATATATAATATATATATATATATATATATATATATATTAATTAATGTGAGAGAGGATTTAAATATAGTCAAATACGTATATCGAAAAAGTGACTGCCCCAACCGGGAATCGAACCCTGGTCTCCGAATCAACGTTTGTGCGCTCGAGAGGCCTTGCACCACGCTATGGTTAGATGCGATGTCTGCCTGTTGGTGTTTAAGTGAAAGCGGCGAATTAATACGTATATGGGAAAATCACTGACTGTTCTGACCGTGTCTCATTAGCTCAAAGGTCAGAGCGCCGAAACGTTGATTCGGAGACCAGGGTTCGATTCCCGGTTGGGGCAGTCACTTTTTCCATATACGTATTTGACTATATATATATACATATACATACATATACATACATATACATACATATACATATATATACATATATATACATATATATACATATATATACATATATATACATATATATACATATATATACATATATATACATATATATACATATATATACATATATATACATATATATATATATATATATATAGATAAGTGTCAGGTTCAAAATCATATCAGGTAGAGTGCTCAATACCTAAGTAGAGCAGAATAGTAAGAACAAAAGAGACGAACTTTGGTTACTTCATTTAAACTTTATTTCACTACAGATCTGTTTCGTATGGAAAGCTATATTCGCAATACTCACCTGATGAGTGTGGTAAGCTAATATAGCTTTCGATACGAAACAGATCTGTAGTGAAATAAAGTTTAAATGAAGTAACCAAAGTTCGTCTCTTTTGTTCTTACTATATATAAATATATATATAGTACAATATCTACAGACACGTGTTTCGCTGTTCCACAGCTCATCAGTGTAGCTTGGTACAACCTAGATATGGGCATGAGTACTAATTATACACAAACGATTGCCAGTGACAACCGCTTGTGGGATAAACAGCGGTCATGCGCACATCCAGATAGCATAAAGCGGTATAGGGTCAGAGTGCTCAAACTACCACAAGGGTATAGTGGGCGTTGCATTATCGCTAAAGGACACCTATACCAACTTCACAGAGTGCTCAACAACACCGAAGTGAAGGAGCGTAATAGTACAATATCTACAGACACGTGTTTCGCTGTTCCACAGCTCATCAGTGTAGCTTGTTACAACCTAGATATGGTTGTACCAAGTTACACTGATGAGCTTATATATATATATATATATATATATATATATATATATATATATATATATATAGCTTGTATAGGGTAATGTGGACAGCAAAGACAGCAAACTTCTTATAGTCCTTTATTTAAAAAAACGTTTCGGCCGTTCGGCCTTCTTCAGTTTAAAAATTACAAAAAATGTGTGACTATAATGGCTAAATACAGGTTATTTATACTATAGAACCGTTAGTAAATATACATAAATTATTATTAAAAAATTTTTTAAAAATGTTTTCACGCCCAACTATTTAAATGAAGTATGTCAGAACAAAAGGCAAGAATTCAACTGCAAAACAAAATTAATATCACAAATAATGAATTCTGTTTTTCGACTTGAATTCACGCCTTTTGTTAAGGCCGTCAGGTTGCATTGTACGCAGTTGCGCTGTCCAATAAGCCTCCCGTGTAAGCAATTTACGATCTATCATGTTGTTGTCATTGATTTTTTCAATACAGATGAAACTGAAATCCGACAACGAATGTGGACTATTATTATAATGAATAGCCACTTCACAAGTCTTCTTATTAGTATTCATGGAAGACTTGTGATTACGGAATCGAACCTTAAACTGTGTAGAGGTAGATCCTACATATTGCACATTGCACTTCTGACAAGAAGCAACATAAATAACTCCAGCAGAAGTACAATTCAAGGTCCCTTTAATCTTGTAGGACCTACCTGTGGAAAAACTAGTGAAACTATCCGCCTGATGGAAATAATAACTACATAAATCGCACTTCTTTGTGCATTTAAAACAACCCGGCTGTGTGGCCCGCAAACGCGGCCGTTCTTTAAATCGCGAAGGTGCCAAAATGTCCTTAAGGTTTTTAGTTCTACGATATGCTGGTAATAAAGACCTAGTAGGAAATATTTCTTTAAGTATAGGATTTGACAAAAGATGCACATGCGATTTTAAAATTCTAGAGATATTGGGAAGTTTCGGATTATAATCTAGAACTTATGGTATCACTTTCCTCTTGGATTTTACCTTAGGTTTAAGTAGGACCGACCTCTGAATTCTAGAGGCCTTAAGAAATTGCTCATCAACAAGTTTGGAGCTATAGCCTTGAGATTTCAGATATTGTTTGTACTCATGACACCTACGCTCCAAATCTTCGCTAGATGAACAATTTCTATGGATTCTTAAAGCAACTCCATAAGGGATAGCATTCTTACATTGTCTAGGGTGACAGCTGTCAAATGGTAGATATAGATGACTGTCAGTAGGTTTAGCGTAGATATCCGTAGAAATAAGCCCTTCCTTCAGATGTAGTGTAATGTCAAGAACATTCAGGCTCAACTCCGAATACACTAGTGTGAATTTAATAGTAGGATATAGAGAATTGATATACTCAGTAAACTCAAGAAGTTTAGGTAATCCAAATGTCCAAACATCAATAATATCGTCTCTATATCTCCACCATAGGTTAGGCCTGATTGCTCCGCCAGTCTTGGCTAAAAGGTCCAATTCCCCCATGGCCAAATCTGCATAACTGCATGCGTTTTTAGGGCCCATAGCAGTACCATGGGCTTGGACAAAGTGTGTGTTGTTGAATTCGCTGTTATTTGAGCAAAGGCAGAGTTCAACTGCTTCAACAATACACTCAGTAGAGGGAATCTTAACTTCACGAGAATCTAAAGCTTTTCTAACTGCAGAAATTCCTAACTGATTATCAATATTAGGGAACATACACTGTAGCTACTACGTCCCACGACACTAAAATGGTATGGTCAGGGAGAGGTCCATTTATATTAAGCTCTTCAATTTTGTTAATTAGATCTGTTGTATCCTTAATATTAGATGGAAGTTTTTGAGCCAAAGGTTTGAGGTAATACTCGGTGAATTCAGAAAGCCTTTCAATAGCTGTACCACAACAAGAGGTAATAAGCCTTAAAGGATTTCCTTCCTTATGTATTTTAACATTGCCGAACGCAGTCCCGGGTTTAGGATTAATATCTGAAATCCACTCAGCAATTTCTAGGCTAATCTGTTCTTCACCAAGCCATTTATTAGCCCAACCTTTGGCTTTATCTAGATGTTGCGCCGTAGGATCTAATGAAACCTGATTATAATGCAAGGGGTTAAGGAGTTGAGATATTATTGATGTTTGGACATTTGGATTACCTAAACTTCTTGAGTTTACTGAGTATATCAATTCTCTATATCCTACTATTAAATTCACACTAGTGTATTCGGAGTTGAGCCTGAATGTTCTTGACATTACACTACATCTGAAGGAAGGGCTTATTTCTACGGATATCTACGCTAAACCTACTGACAGTCATCTATATCTACCATTTGACAGCTGTCACCCTAGACAATGTAAGAATGCTATCCCTTATGGAGTTGCTTTAAGAATCCATAGAAATTGTTCATCTAGCGAAGATTTGGAGCGTAGGTGTCATGAGTACAAACAATATCTGAAATCTCAAGGCTATAGCTCCAAACTTGTTGATGAGCAATTTCTTAAGGCCTCTAGAATTCAGAGGTCGGTCCTACTTAAACCTAAGGTAAAATCCAAGAGGAAAGTGATACCATTAGTTCTAGATTATAATCCGAAACTTCCCAATATCTCTAGAATTTTAAAATCGCATGTGCATCTTTTGTCAAATCCTATACTTAAAGAAATATTTCCTACTAGGTCTTTATTACCAGCATATCGTAGAACTAAAAACCTTAAGGACATTTTGGCACCTTCGCGATTTAAAGAACGGCCGCGTTTGCGGGCCACACAGCCGGGTTGTTTTAAATGCACAAAGAAGTGCGATTTATGTAGTTATTATTTCCATCAGGCGGATAGTTTCACTAGTTTTTCCACAGGTAGGTCCTACAAGATTAAAGAGACCTTGAATTGTACTTCTGCTGGAGTTATTTATGTTGCTTCTTGTCAGAAGTGCAATGTGCAATATGTAGGATCTACCTCTACACAGTTTAAGGTTCGATTCCGTAATCACAAGTCTTCCATGAATACTAATAAGAAGACTTGTGAAGTGGCTATTCATTATAATAATAGTCCACATTCGTTGTCGGATTTCAGTTTCATCTGTATTGAAAAAATCAATGACAACAACATGATAGATCGTAAATTGCTTACACGGGAGGCTTATTGGACAGCGCAACTGCGTACTTTGCAACCTGACGGCCTTAACAAAAGGCGTGAATTCAAGTCGAAAAACAGAATTCATTATTTGTGATATTAATTTTGTTTTGCAGTTGAATTGTTGCCTTTTGTTCTGACATACTTCATTTAAATAGTTGGGCGTGAAAACATTTTTAAAAAAATTTTTAATAATAATTTATGTATATTTACTAACGGTTCTATAGTATAAATAACCTGTATTTAGCCATTATAGTCACACATTTTTTGTAATTTTTAAACTGAAGAAGGCCGAACGGCCGAAACGTTTTTTTAAATAAAGGACTATAAGAAGTTTGCTGTCTTTGCTGTCCACATTACCCTATACAAGCTATAAATACCAAAGCAGCGCTAGTATCCTTTTGGATCCTTCTATGGGGAGTTCATCGTTGGAAATAACCATTCTCTATTCATACTACATTATTTCATTGGTGTCCGTGTATCGATTTTTCGATCCGATGGCTCTAGTATCCTTATCGTCGTCTCGTATTCCTGTATCTTTATTTAATGTGTGGCATAAACTGGTTAGATATAGGCACCATGCACAATTCTTGAACCATTGCATTCACAAGCAGCGCATACCTAAAGGTTTGCATTTCAAATTTAACCTCGAACTAGCAAAGGAAAATACCGTTTTGAACAAAAACTGTAAACTACACTTAGAGGCAGCTTCATCTGCCATACTTAAAGATATTTCTGACGCCGCCCTAGCTAAAACCAAAGATTTACAAAGAACCTTGGAGGCAGAAAGAACAGAACTATTTACCAGTCATGATATTATTACTGCCAATGAAATTTGGAAACAAGTTAAACATCGTATGCTGTTTCTTGAACATAAACTTAAGAATACAGAAAAGAAAAAGTTCTTAGCCTCTACAATGTTAATCGATAATAGTAAAGTACCTACAGAGGTTGCCCTGCGTCCAAAGCGTCGAGCCAGGAGATTTACCAGAAGGAGAACTAATGGGATTACTATGCAAAATCAGCATCCTGAACAATATAATCTATCTGTAGATTATCCAGTTGAACTCCCGAATCTCAACCCGATCAATCTAACTAATGTTGAACTCACAGATGATCAGAAGAAACTTCTTTCTAAGGGGCCAAGTTTTTGCCCTAACCCAAAAGATGTAAACTGGCAAAAAGTATTAGACGACCTAGACAATTTTGATAGAAGAGTCCGATTGGCAACGCATTTCCATGGGAAGAATAGAAAGAATGAAGACAAGAATACATCTGCAGAACCTTTGTTTCCTACAGTACCTTCTAAGAGTAAGTGGCAGCCGCCTAAATCCACATTTCCTGAAGTTGAACTCTTTTTAACGAATGTTAGAAACGATATTCTTAATTTAGATAATAGTGGAACTGTAAAAGATAATTTATCACCAGGAGAAAGAACCGCTCTTAAAGAATTACGTAACGGAGAGCAAGTCTTGAGAATTCAAGATAAGGGTTCTAGATTTGTTGTTCTAGACAAAGAGGACTATAAGTCCAAAATGTCTAGTCAACTCCTTAACCCCTTGCATTATAATCAGGTTTCATTAGATCCTACGGCGCAACATCTAGATAAAGCCAAAGGTTGGGCTAATAAATGGCTTGGTGAAGAACAGATTAGCCTAGAAATTGCTGAGTGGATTTCAGATATTAATCCTAAACCCGGGACTGCGTTCGGCAATGTTAAAACACATAAGGAAGGAAATCCTTTAAGGCTTATTACCTCTTGTTGTGGTACAGCTATTGAAAGGCTTTCTGAATTCACCGAGTATTACCTCAAACCTTTGGCTCAAAAACTTCCGTCTAATATTAAGGATACAACAGATCTAATTAACAAAATTGAAGAGCTTAATATAAATGGACCTCTCCCTGACCATACCATTTTAGTGTCGTGGGACGTAGTAGCTATGTTCCCTAATATTGATAATCAGTTAGGAATTTCTGCAGTTAGAAAAGCTTTAGATTCTCGTGAAGTTAAGATTCCCTCTACTGAGTGTATTGTTGAAGCAGTTGAACTCTGCCTTTGCTCAAATAACAGCGAATTCAACAACACACACTTTGTCCAAGCCCATGGTACTGCTATGGGCCCTAAAAACGCATGCAGTTATGCAGATTTGGCCATGGGGGAATTGGACCTTTTAGCCAAGACTGGCGGAGCAATCAGGCCTAACCTATGGTGGAGATATAGAGACGATATTATTGATGTTTGGACATTTGGATTACCTAAACTTCTTGAGTTTACTGAGTATATCAATTCTCTATATCCTACTATTAAATTCACACTAGTGTATTCGGAGTTGAGCCTGAATGTTCTTGACATTACACTACATCTGAAGGAAGGGCTTATTTCTACGGATATCTACGCTAAACCTACTGACAGTCATCTATATCTACCATTTGACAGCTGTCACCCTAGACAATGTAAGAATGCTATCCCTTATGGAGTTGCTTTAAGAATCCATAGAAATTGTTCATCTAGCGAAGATTTGGAGCGTAGGTGTCATGAGTACAAACAATATCTGAAATCTCAAGGCTATAGCTCCAAACTTGTTGATGAGCAATTTCTTAAGGCCTCTAGAATTCAGAGGTCGGTCCTACTTAAACCTAAGGTAAAATCCAAGAGGAAAGTGATACCATTAGTTCTAGATTATAATCCGAAACTTCCCAATATCTCTAGAATTTTAAAATCGCATGTGCATCTTTTGTCAAATCCTATACTTAAAGAAATATTTCCTACTAGGTCTTTATTACCAGCATATCGTAGAACTAAAAACCTTAAGGACATTTTGGCACCTTCGCGATTTAAAGAACGGCCGCGTTTGCGGGCCACACAGCCGGGTTGTTTTAAATGCACAAAGAAGTGCGATTTATGTAGTTATTATTTCCATCAGGCGGATAGTTTCACTAGTTTTTCCACAGGTAGGTCCTACAAGATTAAAGAGACCTTGAATTGTACTTCTGCTGGAGTTATTTATGTTGCTTCTTGTCAGAAGTGCAATGTGCAATATGTAGGATCTACCTCTACACAGTTTAAGGTTCGATTCCGTAATCACAAGTCTTCCATGAATACTAATAAGAAGACTTGTGAAGTGGCTATTCATTATAATAATAGTCCACATTTCGTTGTCGGATTTCAGTTTCATCTGTATTGAAAAAATCAATGACAACAACATGATAGATCGTAAATTGCTTACACGGGAGGCTTATTGGACAGCGCAACTGCGTACTTTGCAACCTGACGGCCTTAACAAAAGGCGTGAATTCAAGTCGAAAAACAGAATTCATTATTTGTGATATTAATTTTGTTTTGCAGTTGAATTCTTGCCTTTTGTTCTGACATACTTCATTTAAATAGTTGGGCGTGAAAACATTTTTAAAAAATTTTTTAATAATAATTTATGTATATTTACTAACGGTTCTATAGTATAAATAACCTGTATTTAGCCATTATAGTCACACATTTTTTGTAATTTTTAAACTGAAGAAGGCCGAACGGCCGAAAACGTTTTTTTAAATAAAGGACTATAAGAAGTTTGCTGTCTTTGCTGTCCACATTACCCTATACAAGCTTTATATATATATATATATATATATATATATATATATATATATATATATATATATATATATATATATATATATATATATATATATATATATATATATATATATATATATATATATATATATATATATATATATATATATATATATATATATATATATATATATATATATATATATATATATATATATATATATATATAAATCTATTATTTGCTCTAACTATATGTTGTTGAGCACTCTTTGCATTTCGTAGACCAAAACCTACACGTATATATATATATATATATAGGTATATATATATATATATATATATATATATATATATATATATATATATATATATATATATATATATATATATATATATATATATATATATATATATAATATATATATATATATATATATAATTATATATATATATATATTATATATATATATATATATATATATATATATATATATATATATATATATATATATATATATATATATATAATATATATATATATATATATATATATATATATATATATATATATATATATATATATATATATATATATATATATATATATATATATATATATATATATATATATATATATATATATATATTATATATATATATATATATATATATATATATATATATATATATATATATATATATATATATATATATATATATATATACATATATATATATATATATACATTTATAGTATAGTTACGATTTAGTTACTAGTACGTACGATTTTCAAAATTTCTTCTGATTCGGAGAGAGCACTTCACTGGCTTTCCAACGATATGACGCACGTATGAACAATACTCTGATTGAACCTAGAGAGGTGTGTGTTTTAAAGCTCCACTTATTTTGTTTTTATAATGAATACTTCAAACGTTCTTAAGGTTCTACATAGTTTTTTTGGTTTGAAAAAGAGTAAATTGATATGGTCGGGAACACTCGAAGATTTGAAAGCATTTGTCCTTACGGTAATTGATGAAGAAATAGCGAGCAAGACGACATGGAAGTCACCAGGTGGATGCACTTGGAGTTTTAAAAGCGAGCCTTTGATAGTTACGTGGCACGCCAACAGCAAGTATATCTATTTCCAAGGAACTAAGGCCAAACATTTATCCAAACAAATATATGACTCAATAAACTTAGATGAACGGGTGTCATCAAATGAAGTCATTGATCTCGGCGAGCTGAATGACAACCTGACGTGTGAGGACATTCTCCAGAATGAGGATACAAATAAATCCAAACCTGTATTGGCGACGAGTGAAGATGAATCTTGTCAAACTGAAGTGCCGTAAATCCGACATTGAAATGGCCGAGATAAAACTTGATATAACAATGTTATGGGCGATAATACATCAGATACAAGAAAAAGCTAGTAAAGTCTCCGAAGCGGCCGAATTATTGAAAGCACAAGGTGAAGCGATGTCGGAGATTGAATCGCTAAAGCTAGAAAATAAAAAGTTAAAGGACGAAAATGATGTGCTGAAGGAAATCTTGCAATCGAATGAAGCTACATGGTCAAAGCCCAAGCACACCAGTTCTCTTTGTGAATCTCAAAATAACAATATGACTTTCGTTAATTTGAATCGCTATGAAGTCCTTGTGGACGAAGTTTCCCAAGCAAAAAACCAGGAAGAGCCAGTAAAGGAAATAAATGTTCTAAACCCAAATTTTAAAGATCAGATTGCTGAGTACCGAAACGCCCAAATGTCCAAGCATAGCATACAAAATAATGCTTCTACAAAAGATAATAATTCATTATTTAAAATGAACAAGACGCCCGCTAGGCGTTAACTCGGGCTACTTTAGGCTAGCCTGTGCAAGCTAGGGCAGGCTATACTTTAACTCTTTGGCATATTGAAGACTATGGTGTAACAAGCTAAACAGCTAGAAGAAACATTATTTCTTCCCAAAACCAACATTTTGAACCAGAAACATATTTATAATTTTAGTGCATTTATAATTTGAGCATGCTCACCTCATTTAGGGACCGGTCATTATTTATGGTCGATATACTGGGTTGGGTAAAATTGACCCTGGGTCATGAAATATTTTGCCCTCATTTCTACGGGCTATGACATTTTTTTGTTCATCAAGTGTAACACACAATATAAATTAAAAAGTGTATAATAAAAAAGTGTAAAACACAATAAGATGAGCACAAGCACACATAAAAACAAAGTGTTTGTGTTTTTAGTGAGACAGAAAAAACAAAACCATAAATTTTCTTCTTACATTATTTCTGTTCATGTGTGAAACAGCATTTTAAAAGTTCTGAAAAGGTCTCATCAGTGTGGAAATGCACCAGTCATGCAACTTTCAAAACAACATGCATATATTTCATCGGATGTGCCCATGATCTCACAAGGATCAACCTTATTAAATTCACCAATTATGCTTGTTTGGACAGGCTTCAAAAATTTTATTCCCGGATAGTGGGTCGAGAAAATATTTGAATTAATAGCTCTCTCTCTCTCCAACCCAGTAAACCCTATAAATAATTACCATGGTCCTGAATTAGTATTGGATAATTAACAAATTACTGTGATGACATGGTTACTGAGAAAACATAGATACCGAGCCAGCTTTCCTCCATGTAATCAAGGACAAAAATCACTTTTAAAGGTGTGTACAATTATGTGTCTGGCTGTGCAGATCAACTAACATGCAGTTGGCAAACAACAACAATTTGTGTTGGGTGAGGGACAATGAAAATACATGGCTGCACAAGATGTCACTGGAAAACCAGCGAACAATAACAAACACTTCATCGATTGGCCGGAATTGATCTGGATTGGATTTGGTCTGGGTGTCAGATACGAGATGTTCATTTGTATTAAGCATCTGCATTCGATATGAACAGTCGATACATATAGCTATAGGTCAACCGTGTATTTAATTCATTTTGCCAACTCGACAATGACGACAGTTCAATCAAAACCAAAGCTATGTGTCTAAATATTATTTACAAAATGTGTGAATAGACAACTAATAAAATGTATATACAATATACATTAGATTAAGATTTGATGAAATTATAATGAAAACAAGAGTATCTGACTTTGAGTCATTTATCAGCAACATAAACTACTAAAGATAACTGGGAACTTTTTGCATTGTGAAATACTGAAACAGAGTTGTTTGATGATTTATTAGGGAAAACCTGTGACTGTGCATGGACAGTTATACTAAATAACAACAAACTATAAACTGTTGAATCGCATAACGGTTAATGATCACATCACAGGCTTCCCAAGCTTGCGACACATTTATTATTATTGACTCTTTATTTACGATCTATTTTAATGGACTTGCAACGGGAATTCATTTGACTTCGTTAAATCTGTGTAATTTAGTGTGAAATCTGGCACAGTTGAGGCATTTACAGCGATCGGTTGCGGCACTTTTATTATTATGATATTTGAGTACTTTATGTACGATCTATTTTAATGGACTTGCAACGGGAATCATTTGATTTCGTTAAAATGCTAGAATATTGCCATAAATTAAGAAATAAAGTTCACTTTATTTCTTATGAAGTCGTAGTTGTCGTTTCTGTGTAATTTGGTGTGAAATCTGGCGCAATTGAGGCATTTACAGCGAGTTCGGTATCTGGCCATGTTGTTCCTACCGATAATAACACTGGAACCTAAACTCGGCTAAAGCCCGAGTAATAAGATTAGCAGGCGGGAAAACAAAGGGAAATTATTGCTGATTGGTGATTCGATGGTGAAGCACATTGACAAAGAAAAGATTGGTAGAGCATATCGTGGTGAAGCAACATCTCACTCAATTAGTGGAGCTACTGTGAAAGACCTGAAAAGTAAGATAAACATGAATATGTCTAAACAGAAGTATAGTAGCATAATTATTCATATTGGGACTAATGATCTTGTAAACGAAACGGCTGAAACCGTCTCTACCAATCTCGAGGATCTTATTCGTGAGATAAAGCCAAACACGAGCAACTTGGCGATCTCAAGTGTTATTGAAAGGAGCGATGGAAAAATTGCACAGGAGAAAATCCGATCTTTCAATCAAATTACTAAAGAGTGGTGCGTAAAGAGTGATGTTGATTATATTGATAATACAAACATTAATGTCTCGCACTTAAATCGTTCTAGATTGCATTTAAATAATGCAGGAGATAAAATGTTAGGAAAGAATTTATGTGCATATTTAAAACCAAATTTAAGAGCAATTAATAACAATGTATATGACTCTCCAAACAATGTTAATAGGCCTTTTTTTCAGGGGATATTTTCAAATCATATTCCCCTGAGGTCGAAGTCTTACCTGAATCAAGATCAAGCAGTCAACTGGAGAAAATATTTAAATTTCGTTCACAGTGTGATGACAAACAAGTAAATATTGATTGTCCATCTAGGTCAAATGATTCTAATTCACTACATTATCCTTATACAACGAATACCAATACAAACAACTAATCAAGGAACCCACACGTATTACAAAAACTACACAATCATTGATTGATCACATAATTACTACAGCACCATATCGTATTCGTAAAAGTGGTGTCTGTCATTTATCTATTAGTGATCACAGTCTGATTTATGCTGTGCGTCGCCTGATTTCGCCACGCGAACGACCACGGGTAATTGAGACTAGAAATTATAGACATTTTGATATTAACCACTTTACTACCGATTTGAATGAAGTGGATTGGAATCATCGAAATATCTGATAACCCTAATAATATGTGGTCTGTCTGGAAGGAACTGTTCAATAAGGTATTGGATATCCATGCACCTGTAAAAACCAAACGAGTTAGAAATTTGGATGCTCCATGGATAACCACTGATTTAAAGAAACAGATGTTTCGTAGAGATAATTTTAAAAAACGCGCAGTAAAGAATCGTTCTGAGGCAAACTGGCTTGCATATCAAAGTATTAGAAATAGAGTTAACCATGAAATTAAAACCACGAAACGTGATTTTTTTGTTAACAATCTGGAAGTTAATAAAGGTAATACCAAAAAAACTTGGAAATTATTAAATAACTTGTTGAACAAACCAACCAAATTGACCACAGTAAATGCGTTAAAGGATGTTTCTGGAATCAATACTGATTCTGCTACTATTGCAGAAAAGTTCAATAATCATTTTACTGATATAGGTCCCAAACTTGCCGAACAGATCCCAGATTCAATACATGATCCTATGAGTTTCTTGAAACAGACGACGCAAAAACTTTAATTTTAAATATATCAGTGTCAAATGCGTAGCAGATACAATTCGCAAAACTCCATCAAATAAGGCCGCGGGCTTGGACAAAATCCCATGTAAAATCTTGAAGAGTGTTGTTGATATTATTGATGAACCTCTATCAAAGATATTTAATAGCTCCATTCAAAGTGGAATTTTCCCTGACGATTGGAAAACTGCTAAAGTGTCACCAATCTATAAGGCTGAAGACAGATCAAATGTAAATAATTATAGACCAATATCTGTATTGTCTGTAGTCTCAAAAATTTTTGAAAAAATTATATTTTCTCAAATTTATGATTATCTTAGTGTAAATAATTTATTTTCAAGACAACAGTCAGGATTTCGACCTTTACACTCTACATTAACAGCCTTACTTAAGGACAATATGTTGTGGCTTAATAATATGGATAATGGTAAAGTTAACATCGCGGTGTTTGTTGACTTGAAGAAAGCTTTTGATACTGTCGATCACAACATCCTATTAAAGAAAATGAAATTCTATGGAATATATAAGAATGAGTTGAGTTGGTTTCACTCATACCTTTCAAACAGATCACAGCACAGTTTTGTAAATGGGGTTTTGTCCAGTGCACGAACTATTAAATGTGGAGTGCCGCAAGGCTCTATACTAGGGCCTCTTCTTTTTCTTATTTTCATAAATGATTAGCCTGGCTGCCTGTCATATACAACTCCGAGTATGTACGCAGACGATACCAGTATAACATTAGGGGACTCTAATATCACCATGCTTGAAAACAGAATTAATAATGATTTAGCAGGATTAAATGACTGGTTGAAAGCAAATCGTCTTAGCTTAAATACAGTTAAGAGCGAATATATGATAATTGGGTCTGCAAAACGAATTGACAAATTAACTGCTGATCCTAATCTTTTAATAGGGAATGTTAAATTGAAGAGAGTCAAATTTAAAAAAATACTAGGGGTTGTTATTGATCAGAGCCTAAATTGGCATGACCATATAGACAGCATTTGTGGAAAGGTTAAAAGAGGCCTTGGTGTATTGCGAAGGATTCGGGATGTTATACCCAGGGACTCATTAACCAAAGTATTTTGTACCACTATTCAACCTCACTTTGATTATTGCTCTTCGGTATGGGATAATTGTAATAAAAGTCTTAAAGATAAATTACAAAAACTGCAAAATAGGGCAGGAAGAATAATTACGCGATCTGGCTACGAAATTAGATCAACTGAAGTACGGGAACAATTAGGCTGGCAAAAACTAGAAGATCGGTGGTCATTGAATAAGGCAGTGTTAATGTTCAAAGTAACACATAACCTGGTCCCTTCTTATCTCTCGGATGAATTTTCTAGAAGGGACACAGCTCATGATCACAATATTAGGGGTAATCATGTTAATTTAAGTATTCCCAAACCCAATACTAATTTTCTAAAAAATAGTCTGGCCTATAATGGAGCAGTTGCCTGGAATTCTATACCTATCGAAATAAGACTTTTAGAAAACATTGAAACTTTTAAAAGTAAATTGACCTTTTAACAATATTTAAATATAGTACTTTGCTGTATTATTTTAGTATATATAGTTAGTTTAGTATAGTATATAGTTAATTTTTATGATATTAAATGTAAATTATAGTTCTTAAAATTTGTATCCAGTTGCTATATGTATGTATTTTTAACTTGTACACGGCTCTCTGGAAGAGCATATTTTATGAAGAGACCCCCGTGTCTAAATAAAGTTCATTCATTCATTCAGTTATAGTATATATATATACATTTATTTTATTTACTACACCTTTATTTACATACATTTAACCAGCTGTTGTGGTCTAGTTTGAACTAGTTGAATTAGCCGCAATTGTATTACAAAATAATTATTTTGGTTTTGATGACAAGATTTTCCATCAGAAACTTGGCACTGCCATGGGCACAAAATTTGCAGCGGCATTCGCTCGGCTAATATTTTTATGGGTGATTTGGAGAATAAATTGCTCGATTCTATTAGTTTAAAACCTTGGCTTTCGTGGCGTTATCTCGATGATATATTTTGTGTTTGGACACATGGTTGTGAATTACTTGCCGAATTTCTAGAATGCCTTAATAATTTCCACCCGACCATTACATTTACCTCTAATGTTTCCGATACTTCACTCCTTTTCTTGATGTCTTGGTGAGTATCAATTTATCGTAGTTTTTCCACAGACTTATATTGTAAGTCTACTGATACTCACCAATACTTAGACAGTAAATCTAAGCTATACCATTTAGTCAGACGTTACGATTAAAGCGTATTTGTAGTGATCAGGACAATTTTGAGAGAAGAGCAGGGAAAATGAAGTCTTGGTTTCGTAAGAGGGGCTATACGGATGAATTGTTAGACCGGCAAATTTTTCGAGCACAACAGAGATCTAGGGAAGAAGCCTTGAGACCAAACTTTCTAGGAATGATAGCAATGGTAATAGCTAATGCTATTCCCTTGTCCTTGATTTTCATCCTGCTCTTTCTATAAAAGTCCCTTCAATTTTAGGGCCTTCAGTCTATTCTCTCATAGGGAGATATTTCCTGATAAGCAATTTGTTTCCTTTCGCCGACCACGAAATCTTAAAGATTCCTTGGTGCGTGCCAAATTTCCGTCTAGAAAGCTGGATTTAGACTGTACAGGCATGCATGCTTTTGTGGCAAAACAAGATGTCAAATCTGCAAGTATGTCTCTGGTGGTCGTGTCTTTAGTGATTCTACCTCTCAAAATAAGTTTTATATTAATTATCGTTTTGATTGCGATCCTGCAGGGGTTATTTACCTTCTATCTTGTAAAATGTGTGCTAAACAATATGTGTTCAATAATCACAAAAGTAGTTTTAATAGATTTAGTAAACGAGTCAGAGAGGTACTTCACAGAGCGCTCAAACAACACCGAAGTGAAGGAACGTACATAGTTCAATCTACAGACACGTATTTCGCTGTACCACAGCTCATCAGTGTAGCTTGGAACAATCTGGATGAGTCTGGCTGGACTATTATACACTTACGATCGTCATTGACAACCGCTTGTGGGACAGTACCGGCGATCAGAACATCCAGATAGCGTGAAGTGCGCATGCATGGGTGAAGTGCGAATATATATATATATATATATATATATTCCTTCACCATAAATCCTTTCAACATGTAGTTTGATCGAGTGAAATGCCAAATATTACCTATAATATACCCAGAATCTTATCCCGGCATTACCACCACCATATATACAGAACTCGTGACTAGGCTCTCGGCAACGGCTTCCGTAGCTCAGTGGTCAGAGCACTGCACTAGCATCGCAGGGTCGCGGGTTCAATTCCAGCCGGAAGGCCTTGAAGTTGCATTTTTCGCAACTGGTCCCGGTTTGGTCTTAAAATGTATGTATTCCAACACTCGAAATTTTCCTTCACCATAAATCCTTTCAACATGTAGTTTGATCGAGTGAAATGCCAAATATTACCTATATATATATATATATATATATATATATATATATATATATATATTATATATATATATATATATATATATATATATATATATATATATATATATATATATATATATTGTCAAATACATATATGGAAAAATCACTGACTGTTCTGACCGTGTCTCATTAGCTCAAAGGTCAGAGCGCCGAAACGTTGATTCGGAGACCAGGGTTCGATTCCCGGTTCCAGTCACTTTTTCCATATATGTATTTGACAATATTAAATACTCTCATATATCAATTAATTATTATTAAAGCCTTCTGTATACAAGAAGTTGTGTATCGCTTCGCTACTTTGGGAAGTGCGCTTCCGACAGACGCGGTCTGGGCACTGGGGACCAAGGATGCGGAAAAGAAACTCTAGCGGTGGGGTGGGTTAGTGGTAGAAAAAGGCGAGTGAGTGGATTATTGCGGATTCGTATTTTTAGTTATTGTGATGCCGTATAGGCAAATTTCGATAAGGGCCTTTCCAGAAAATTACAAAAATTGCAAAATCGTGTAGCTCGCAGCATTCCTTTTCAAGGATATGATGTCAGGTCAAGTGATAACTCAATTAAACTGGGTCAGAAGAAGTAAAAGTATGTTATTATGAATAATATCATTAGTGGCACTGTACCTGACTACCTTGGTTATGAAAAGTGATGAAATAAACTCATACAGGCAAACATTAAGAGAAAGTGATGATAATTCAATTATTACTCGTATTCAAAAACGGAGTATTATACTAAAGAAAAGTTTTTCATATAGAGGTGCAAAACTTTGGAACTCCGAACAACTTTTGTGGCACACAGTATGCAGGGCATGTTAAATCTTCTGAGGTTAAATTCGTGTGAAACGTAAATATTGATAAATTTAATTTCATATGGTAAATTTAACATTCATTTTGCTGCTATAGCAGTCGATCTGGAATGAACTAGATAAGAATATAAAAATACTTTCTCTAAAATAGTTTAAAATTAAAGTTAAATCAAATATTTTACAGTCCTATGAATAAAAAAAACCATGATAAATATCTTGGAGTCTTCATCTGGTACTTTTGTCTATTTTTGTCAGTTGTATATGTTTGTTTTTTTTGTTTCTCCGCTTTATTTCTAACCGATATTGTTGTGAATGAAATTTATAGTTACTCAGCTGTAGCTTATTAGACTATTAGTTATTCGAAATAACCTTTACCATATCGTGTCCTCTTATCTACAAGATATACATCACCTTCCATGCATCTTGTTCAAAATATCGATAGTCTGCATATTGATCGAACTATTTGCCTGCGTTGTTTCTGCCCTGTGCGCAGTTGGTACTTCAATTCACGGCGTTATTAATGAGTTAGTATCAAATTAATACGTAGTTGTATGAAAATAATCGTATTTTTTACGTATCCGTGCTCAGAGGTGTCTATAGGGTTTTCAAAGTACCACAATATATGTTGTTTTAAAAGAATATTATAAAATAACCGGAAGTAAATGAGCGACAACGCGTGCTGTTTGTTACTGAGGTCAAAAACCGTGTCATTATAACTCAATAGCTGACATGATTCCTCACGTAGATTTTGTCGTTTCTGACGGATTTTAAGTAGTTTAAATCACAAAAGGAAGTAAAAAATACCTGGATACAAGGTATCTCTCGCGGTTTCTTTTTTTTATTTTCACACTGTAGGAAATTATATCATCAGTCTTTCTGATCCGAAAAGCAAGTAGAAATACGTTTATTAACCGTAAATATCGTTGTCAACTTAGGTGTTCTTTCAACTCTCCCTGCCTCCTATGGTAATAGATGTTTCAAATATAATAGAAAATGTTATATAATAATATACACGAACTTCCCGCGCGTGGGTGCATACATTTTGGCAGTTTAGCTACTGTACGTGGCGTTAAATTAATTTTGGCAAGACATTGCACGCACCTCTATTTCATTCCATTTAAGAAATGTAATGTTCAGTATATGTGCTCAACTTCAACACATTTTAAAGTTACACTACAAATCACCCATGTAGCTAGTTAATAAAACGTATTAAGAACTGAATAAATATTAATCCATAATTTTCCGCTATAATACTTAAATGAATGACACCGGCAAATTATCTTAACGATTTTTCTCCCAACGCTCAGGTGTCCATGATCATGCGACTCCTTCATGGTCTTAATATTCCGAAATGTAGAACAGCGTTAAAGATGATTTAGCTACATATCTGCAGTATACCTTTGAAATAATTTTAAAGATAATTTAAAGAGAGCACAGTTGTAGCGACGGCAGAGAAATTATGGTTTTCAATGTCAATGTCAGTAAGTAGTAATTAGGATCGGTGGAGAATAAATCCAGAGGTTTTATACGGCTGTAAAATGGTGGTCCCCATTCAGTCTTGCATCATTCTTGTTTCCTCAAACAATGTGTTACTGTAGTCAAATAAAGGAGTTACTATATATGAGGTATATATATATGTATATATATATATATATTACTATATATGACCAAAGTTCGAAAGATTGCGAGTGCTTCGGCTAATTTAGATAGCAAATTTTGATGTTCACACATTTAATGTAATAACGTTTTCGTTAAGCCTAGTGTTTAGAGTAAAGCTTTTCTTCAAGTTCGTGAGTATTGTCAGATGAATAGAAGATAGAGTAAATGTGTGAAGTTGATCGTCCATGTTGTTGTAGTCTTGAGAAAGACTGTTGTTGGTGACTGACGTTTCGACGGCCTCGACGGTGGTCACCTTCAGAGTCAAGATGACTCTGCAGATGACTCTGAAGATGACCGCCGCTGAGGCCGTCGAAACGTCAGTCACCACAATAGTCTTTCTCAAGACTACAACAACCTGGACGATCAACTTCAAACATCTAACGTTGTCTAAATTAGCCATTCTCATTCTTAGTACCCGCTACACAAACGTATAGGCTCCGGAATGTGAATATTGTGGTGTGACTTTTGTGTCTTGTACTTAATCTAAGAAGTGCAAGTAATTAAAATTTTGACACTTTGTGTAATAGTTATGTAGTACCGTTACTAACATAACTGTGATACAAATGGTTTTTGGTTGTTGTCCTTGTCTGTTTAGCATTTGGCGAAATATTGTGATTATTAGGTTTCAACCATTTACTTTATATAGATAGAGTATATCGTATGCAGCGTAGGCAGTGTTTTGGAATTATTGACTTTCTGCATCTGTTCGAGCGGATCACGAAACATCATTTTGTTGCTAAAATAGACTATATAGATAACCTTCTTATCTGTATATAGCAATATATTGTAGAAACTAACACAGGTTGACAGATGATTAACATAAAAATAATATATAATAATCAGATTGTTTGCCTGGCAGAATAGAATGATATTTACTAGAGCAGTGACCACTACTTTACAGAAGCCGAACGGGGAATCGTTCACCAGCCATCGAACATCTCCGTTGATCATAATGTCAGCAGTATATAACTTTATGTTGTCTTATTTTGAATCCGCTACACAAAATGCCATATATGTCGTTGCTCGTACGATATATCACTATACATACAACAATTAATTACATATATTTTATTTATATATATTTACCTTCACGTTAAAACGTTTTGTTTGTGATTTTCGTCAAAGGAGCTGTTAAGGAGTTGGATATTTTCAGTCAACAGAGATTAGTTCACTGACAATATTACAGATTCATGTTACAAATAATTAACTCTAAAACCTCTAAATCTTCTACCGGTCCCGACGGAATTCCTAGTCGCCTCCTTAAGGAATGCAGTGAACAGATTGCACCAAGCCTTTGTGCCTGTTTAACCACTCGTTACATTCCGGACGCGTTCCGTCTGAATAGAAATCGGCCGACGTCACGCCTATACAAAAAAAAAATCAGAAAGAACCTGCCATCTTGTTCATCTACAATTCACTACTTATCTTGCAGATATTTGATCTCCTCGCAAGCGAGGTCGCAAAGCGAGGGTGATAATCTCGCCGCAGTAGGGTCAATTTCTCAATATATAGGCTATATATATATATATAGAAGTATTGTGATAGAAACTATCAGGTTCAAAATCATATATATATATATATACGCATATATATATATATATATATATATATATATATATATATATATATACGCATATATATATATATATATATATATATATATGCATATATATATATACGCATATATATATATATATATATATATTACCTATATATATATATATATATATATATATATATTACCTATATATATATATATATATATATATATATATATATATATATATATACGCATATATATATATATATATATACTTACGCATTGTGCGCACGCTCACTGCTTGCAGTTTGAGCGCTCTGGCATGGTTTTTCATGTCCCACATTTTGTGTGCATCAAGGGTGACTGCAAATAGCAGTCATCTTCATCCTGCTCATCAGCACTGATGAGGCCCAAAAGGCCGAAACGGTACCGTCTGTAGTTATATATAATTATATATATATATATATATAAAATATAGGTAATATTCTAGCCGGAAGGCCTTAAAGTTGCATTTTTCGCAACTGGTCCCGGTTTGGTCTTAAAATGTATGTATTCCAACACTCGAAATTTTCCTTCACCATAAATCCTTTCTATATATATATATATATATATATATATATATATATATATATATATATATATATATATATATATATATATATATATATATATATATATATATATATATATATATATATTATATATATTTATATATTATATATATTATATATATTATATATATTATATATATATATATATATATATATATATATATATATATATATATATATATATATATATATATATATATATATATATATATATATATATATATATATATATATATATATATATATATATATATATATATATATATATATATATATATATATTATATATATATATATATATATATATATATATATATATATATATATATATATATATATATATATATCAAATAGAGATCTTGTGTTTGTGTTTCGATACCATCGGTAGAGCAAATTAATATATAGAATAACTGGACACGGTTACACTTTTGACATTAGTTTATTGCATACAGTTCTGTTTCGTACAGGCGAACCTAAACTCATCAGTGCTGCTAGCACTGATGAGTGCAGGTTCGCCTGTACGAAACAGAACTGTATGCAATAAACTAATGTCAAAAGTGTAACCGTGTCCAGTTATTCTATATAATATATATATATATATATATATATATATATATATATATATATATATATATATATATATATATATATATATATATATATATATATATTTATAATATAGCCATCCACCGTATATGAGCTGTTCTGAAATCTGATTGGTTCTCATACTAGCAAGCTATCAGCTCATATATCACTAGTAATGAAAAAACAAAATGGCGGCGTGATTTTCTCAACCTACTGCAGATGAAACTGGTTGTTTCTTTAACGCACAAGAGCGAAAAACCTGAACTGAGAGGAGTAAGGCGAATGTTCAACAGAAAATACATTAATCAAGTGCAAAATTTACGAAGTTATGATACAAAATCAACTTTAAAAATCGTCTTAAGGCTTTGAAAAACCCGACTGAATTGTGAATTGTTTTGTCAGACAAAATAAAAAGGATAAAAGTTAGCCAGCAACACATATTTATTACAAATATTATGATTATTATTCAGTAAAGATAATTTTTGAAGTAATAAAGCATTATGAATGAAAACTTTTGTTATTTTTAGGTGATACACATCGAAAAACAACAAAGCGAGATTTTCGCTAATGTTTTTTTAGCTTTCACGTCCTCTTAAAAGCCCAAATATTCACAACCGTGATACAATAACTAAAAATTGACCCACCTTTTGGCTTTTCAAAGGATCTTTTTTCTTTATTGAACCATCTCAACGAATTTTTGGCTCTCAGACAAAATTCTGAAGCTGTTTTCAACTCAGCGAGAAACCTTTCATACCTGACAACATTACGCATGACGGAAGTAGATGTGGCGGAAGTTCGTTGATTTCAATTAAATAATTTATTCACGCGACATATCAACAGTTTTTCCGATTATTATCTTAAAATGTTTTGCTATATTATAAAACAATTATACCATTCGCTCTCGTCGTGTATGAACTAATAGCCAACTCGGCGCTGCGCGCCTCGTTGGCTATGAGCTCATATACGACTCGAGCTCATGGTATAATTGTTAAATATATATATATATATATATATATATATATATATAGTACTACATATATATATATATATATATATATATATATATTAATGATGTAAATGGCTACTCCGAGTGACGAACCATACTGGACAAGTAGAGAAAACTCTACTTGACCCGGCTGCGATTCGAACCTGCGACCTTCGGTTTGCTAGTCCGACGCTCTACCGACTGAGCTACTGGTCAAGTTGGGAGCAGGTGGTTGAATGATGGTACTTGGGCTATTTGATATTTCGAAACAGATACTAGTTTCATCAATATCTTGACAAATAGTCTTTATACAGATATATTTAATGTTATGAGGATTATGAACTCGGGTGGTGAGAATAATAATGATGTAAATGGCTACTCCGAGTGACGAACCATACCGGACGAACCATACCCGGCTGGGATTCGAACCCGCGACCTTCGGTTTGCTGTGGACCTTCGGTTTGTCCGGTATGGTTCGTCACTCGGAGTAGCCATTTACATCATTATTATTCTCACCACCCGAGTTCATAATCCTCATAACATTAAATATATCTGTATAAAGACTATTTGTCAAGATATTGATGAAACTAGTATCTGTTTCGAAATATCAAATAGCCCAAGTACCATCATTCGACCACCTGCTCCCAACTTGACCAGTAGCTCAGTCGGTAGAGCGTATCGGACTAGCAAACCGAAGGTCGCGGGTTCGAATCCCAGCCGGGTCAAGTAGAGTTTTCTCTACTTGTCCGGTATGGTTCGTCACTCGGAGTAGCCATTTACATCATTATTATTCTCACCACCCGAGTTCATAATCCTCATAACATATAAATACTATATATATATATATATATATATATATATATATATATATATATATATATATATATATATATAAATTTATCACGCGATCGGATTTGCAGTGTCCATCGTCACTCGTGTCCAGTGTCACTCGCAGTGGCCAACTTCTTAAAATACAACTAGAAATACGTGTACGCACCAACCCCTCGCCCCATAGCGTAGTGCTAATTAGTTATTTTACTTAAAAATAGATATAACCCATTAATTTGCCAATCGAATGGACATATAGTAGACACTACATGTATCTCTGAGAGCCTTATTAAGCTTGTGTTGTTCTGAATTTCATTGTTTCATAATTAGACATCAAACTAAATAACTCAAAGTGTTTAATTTTTGGGTGCAATATACCTGCACTGATTAAGATTTGTTTGATATGTAAAGGCCAGATCCTCACTGTGATGTCACACTGTATAATAACTTACTGAAAAAGCGTGTATCTTTGGGATTATTAAATCAAAGAACTCAAAACGTAAGTAACTTCGTATGTTTAGTATCATGGGATTACACACTTTCATAATTTCGTTACATAATCCCAAAGATATATACAGGCTTCTTCAATAAGTCATTATTGTTTCGCGCTGTATCGCTACATGAACAGGAAGCAACAAATTCCGATTGCGAGGCGGCGTTAGACGTCGGTTTCCAACTAGGACAGTCCTCGACGCAAATTTTACCGCCATTTTGTAACTTGCCTTTGAGCATTTGCTGTTAGTTATTATACACACTTTTCGTTCTAGTTAAAGAACTTAGGAGTCATAGTAAGTATTTATGCGACAAAGACATTGTTGATACCAGCTCGTATATTTATATTTATATTGTTTATAATCGTGTATTATTAGGTATTCGAACTTGTCCAGAATAAAACATGTTTGATGTATGACATACTTCATCAGTGAGTTATGACTTATAACTAGAGCGAAACATTCGAATACTGACGACTTGTGCCTGGACATAAAATTGCCATATCATGGAAGCAAAGAAAGCACGTTCAAATGCAAGAGGAAAGTTCGCTCGTGCGACGAACAGCCTTAGCCGTGCGATCGACGAGAAAACCTTGACAAAGACGGTCGAGAATCGTTATGGAGAACTTAAACAAGCTTGGAAAAAGGTAAGAGAAAGGCACGAAGAGTATATCAACGAGTTAACTGATATTGAAGATGAAGAAAATTGGATATCGGAACTGAGTCATTCGTTCGATGAAATCGAGATCAAGACTGATTACTACTTCGATAAAGTAGGTCGAAACAAGGAAGAAGAAATAGACCGTAAAGCTCAAGCAGAGTTAGAAAAGGAGGAAAAAAGACAAGAAGAAATCCAGGCAAAGCGTGTTAAAGAATTGTGTATCAAAAGAGACCAAGAAGGTATGAAATTTTACAAATGTGTCGATACTACCGAGAACCTATTCAAAACCGGAAGTGCTATTGAGCCCATATATGTTGTCATGGCTCTGAAGGTGCTTTGATGAGATTAGATGAAGCATTGGTTAAATGTGATAATGCTCAAGAGGAGTACATTAACGCGCTAACAGGCAGTGATGTAGATCTAATAACTAGCCAAGAAAATTGTAAAAATTCTGGAAGTATACAACAAGATTCGTGATGAAGGCAGGATTTTCATCAGTCTACATGAGAAGAAAGAAGTCATGCCGGTAGCCACGATCAAGTCTGGAGAAAACAGTGGTATCAGGTTAGAGAAATTAAAATTTGAACCTTTTAGTGGAGAATTAAGAAAATATCCAAGGTTCAAGGAAGAATTCCTAAAGCACATCAAGCCCATGTACAAGCCCCACGAGGAAGCATTTGCATTAAAGTCCTACCTTGCAGCTGATATCAAGGAAGACGTAGATAACCTGGGTGATGATGCTGTCGAGATTTGGAAGCGACTTGACAGAAAGTATAATGATAAGAGCAAGCTCGTGGACTCCATAATGGCTGAGATAAAACAACTCAGAACAAGCACTAACGAGGACGCCATCGAAACACTGCAAATGATCAAAGTTGTCGGAAGAGCTCATCGAGACCTAAAGAGCCTGGGACTGGAAAAGGAGATTAGCAACTCAACCATAGTCAACATGATCGAGGAAAAGCTGCCTGAAGAGATAGAGAAAGAATGGATAAAAATTGTATGCACTAGTCATGGCCAGAAATTTGCGACATTTGAGCCTGCACGTTTTGTCAGCGCTTAAGTACAGCGCATGAGTAGTCAGAACATTTCGTGATATACGATCCGGCGGATTCTCAATATCCCGCTGGTTTCGTCTGGCTTTCAGCCTTCTTAGGATTGTCCAAAAGTTGTTCGAAACCTATAACTCAGCGGCAAATATATCTAAAATAATGCGCGCATCGCTCTTCAAACCATGCTAACTAATACAAGCAGACAACAAGCTTCAATTCGATGCGACATGAGTTGTGATACTGAAAGGTCTTGCAGAGTAATGACGATTTTAAAATACGAATATTTCGTTTGCGTATCCAGTCATGAGCCGTATCCAGTCATGAGCCGATTACTGCATTTCTCGACAAAAATGGACGGTCTAAAATATATCAGATCACTTTGGAAATAACAGAAGGAATACTTGATGATGTGAAGTTTACGAGGGAAGTGAGGCAAATATGAGAAGATATGAAACGGGTCGTAAAATTTGGAACCAGACTGGCCGTTTTCAAGGAAATTGTATACAAATCATAGGAGGCAGATCTGTACAATACGGGTAAAGAAATGGACGAACTAGGAGGTAATAATATGACATGAAATTTATCTTATTTGACTACAAATGTTTTGTTATGTTAAAAAGTAGTGAGGCAAATTTTGTAACTGCTATTGAACTGGCTTAAATTTACAAAAGTAGCGCTCCCCTATACTATTCTATAGTATAGCGTTTCGGCCATTTTGTTTTTTAAAGTTCGCACATGCGCAGTGCAAATGTCTTGAATTTCTGGCCATGGAAAACCGAAGTGAACTCAGTAAGAACAAATTCCCCGCACTTCTGGAATTGTTGCTGCAGTTTAAAGAAAGAATAGAGTATATATCAGCCAGTCTACGAGCGAAACCCATTGTGGAAGGAGGTGTCAATGCTGTTAATGAAAGTGCCAGGCAAGATGAAGATTCCGATCCAGGAAATCGAAAGCAAGTGTGGTGTTGGCTTCATCCAAACAGCACAGACCATCCCATTTGGAGATGTAAAGCGTTCGCAAGTAAATCAGCTGCAGACAAAGTGACTTTAGTTCGAAAATACAAGGCCTGTTTTTCCTGCCTTGCACAGGGTCATACCTCTAAGTTCTGCAAGAGAAACTTTAAGTGTAAGGAAGAAGGATGCGGTATTGGCACCATCAGCTCCTTCACGAGGCCCACGCTTCGGGGATTTCATTCCATGGCACCAGAAGGCGAAGTCTGAGAAGCAGTCGAGACACCAACATCTTATTACAGCTCCAGAAAGTAAAAGCTGGAAGACGTGGAGGTAGATTTTCACAGTTAAACGTGCTTTTGGATGGAGGCAGTACGCTCTCATTCATCACTTTTCAACAAGCGGAAAAGCTAAAACTAATTGGAGACAAAATTTGTCTAGAAATCGTAAAGATCGGAGGGGTGACTGAAGAGCTGGAATCTTTCCGTTACAAGCTCACATTGGTTGATAAAGCTGGTCTTACTTCCACCGTCACCGTACTGGGGATAAAACGTATATCTTCCGATATCAAGGCTGTAAACGTAAGCGGGGTGATGAAGATGTTCAAGAATGCCAGTGCACATGAACTCGACAGGCCTGACGGAGGACAGATAGACTATTTGATCGTTATGAATATGCAGCATTTCATCCTGTCCTGTCCACCCACCCCCAGCTGGAAGAGGAAACTAGAAAGGTCGTGCAACATGTTATTGTTCACTGCGCCAATGTGTGTTTAAAAGATTTCTATTCGATGGAGCAACTAGGAGTTCAATGCTCACCACGCTGTGGATCTTGCAAATGTGGTCAATGTCATCCAGGAGGAAAAGACATGACACTTAAGGAAGAAAGAGAATACAAGCTCATCGAGGATCGGCTCATCTACAAACCTGACCAAAAGAAGTGGGAAGCTGGCTATCCATGGATCAAAGACCCACGAACACTACCAGACAACAGACCCTTTGTTTTAGGAGCATTGAAAGCTACGGAGAGACGCCTCAAGAAATTTCCTGAACATGCCAGAGTTTACCAAAGGCAGATCGAAGACATGATCAAGAGAGGCGCGGCCCGGAAGTTGACCAAGGAGCACATGGATGAATACAGTGGACCAGTATTCTATATATGACACCATGAAGTGCTAAAACCAGAGAGCAAGAGCACTCCCTGCAGAATAGTCTTTAATAGCAGTGCAAACTTTCGAGGCCACATACTAAACGAATACTACGCCAAAGGTCCGGACATGCTAAACAACCTTCTTGGTGTCCTGGTACGATTCCGGGAAAGACCAGTGGCTATGATTGGCGACATCGGGAAGATGTTCCATGCAATCGACATCCCTTTAGTCGATCAGATGACCCACCGCTTCCTTTGGAGAGACTTGAATGAAGACAAGGAACCCGACACGTATGTTATGACTTCCGTGAACATGGGAGATCGACCATCCAGTACCATTGCAATGGTAGTGCTTCGCAAGACAGCTGAAATGAGCAAAAGTGAATTTCCACAAGCCTGCGAAATCATTCTCTCAAATAGTTACATGGACGACATACCGGACAGCGTAAATACAGTGGAAGAGGCCGAGAAAGTAATGAAAGAAATTGATGAAGTTCTCGGAAAAGGAGGATTCAAGACAAAGGAGTGGATCTACTCAGGGAGTAACAAAAAAGGTGCAACAATCATTGATCATGATGAACAACAAGCTGTTCAACTACTCACTGGTTCATGTGTGCCCGCCAACGGCACGGAAAGAGTACTTGGAATGCGATGGGATCCAGGAAGTGATACGCTTGCATACGAAGTCAAGTTGAACTTCTCCACGAAGCGTAGGAAGGTACATTCAGAGCCAAAACTATCTCGCGAGCAGGTTCCAGGGAACATTCCATTACCATTGACAAAGAGACAAGTATTATCACAAGGCAACGGAATTTATGACCCAATGGGTCTAATATCACCCTTCACGGTTAGAGCCAAGATCATGCTTCGTAAACTATGGGGTCAAGAGAAGAAGTTGGAATGGGACGACCCTATCCCAGAGTGTTTCAGACAAGAGTGGATGCATTTCTTCGAAGAATTGTTTCAATTGGAGGAGATTACAATCCAAAGATGGGATCCGGAATTAGTTCTATTCTCAGATGGGTCCACCGAAGCATATGGCGCAGCAGCTTATGCGAGATGGTCACTAACCGACGGAACCTTCGCAGCTCGATTGATTGCTAGCAAGAACAGAATCGCCCCAGTCAAAATCGTGGACATTGTACGGCTGGAACTAGCAGGAGCCGTCCTCAGCAAAATATTGAGTGTCTTCATCCATTGTAGAAATCCAGCAAGACACAATCCATCAGAGTGGGTTTGGACAGCTGGGAGTCTGAACATCGCCGATTGGTTAACACGGAATTGGGGCAAGAAAGCCCATGGCAGAACGGTCCGGAATTTCTTACGCTTCCCGTGAAATACTGGCCCGTATCCCGTAAAATAGATGTCGAGGAACTCCCTGAACGCCGCAAGAAAGTCATCCTAGCCGTAGACGCCAAAGAAATCGATACTCTATAGCTAACAGGATCGACATTTCAAGACTCAGTAAGATCGAGTTGCTGCTACGCACAACAGCAAGAGTATACTGAACCTGTATAATCGGTATACAAGAAGCGAGATGATTCATCAAAAGATGATTCCAACAAGACGGATGAGTTGACGGTCTAAGATAGAGGAGCTGCAGAGAGGTTTTGGATCTCAGACGCTCAGAGTTTAATCCAAAAAGACGTCAAAGATGGGAAATTCGTCAAACTATGCCCAAAATACAAGAATGATATCATAGTGGTTGGTGGTAGGGCCGAGCGATGGATGCATGTGGCAACGTGGAACAAGCAAGAGTTCATCCTACTACCGCACGCTCATCGACTATCTCGGTTAATTGCAGAGGACGAACACGCTAAAGGTGGTCATCTAGGTGCTGCCTCGACAGTGGCCAGAATCAGATCACGATTTTGGATCGTCAACATTCAGAAGATGGTGAAGAGCATCTGCAACAAGTGTGTGAAATGTCGCAAGAAGTTCAAGAAGCTATGTGGTCAAATCATGAAGAGTTTACCCTTGGAGAGATTACAACCGTCACCTCCATTCACCAATATCGGAGTAGACTTCTTCGGCCCATTCGCGATTAAAGGAGAAGTCCAGAAGAGAACCCGAGGGAAATTCTACGGAGTCATCTTTACATGTCTCGTCTCACGCGCTGTTTACGTCGATGTCAGCTATGACTACTCCACGGACAGCTTCCTGCAAGTAATGAGAAGGTTTGCAAGCATCAGAGGTTGGCCAAGAAAGGTGTACAGCGACAATGGAACACAACTTGTGGCTGCATCCAAGGAATTGAGAAACGTGTTATAAACGCTTAGATAAAACAACACTCAAACGATATGGTATGGAGCATGGCACGGACTGGATTTTCACATCTGCAGATGCACCGTGGATGAACGGCGTAACAGAAGCTTTAGTCAAGTCAGTGAAGAGAGCCTAAACGCTGCTATCGGTGACCAAGTTATGCGATTTAGTGAACTGCAGACTGTGATATTCGAAGCTGCTCAGATTGTCATGCAACCAGAGGCCGATCGGAAGACATCGGACTACAATGTAATCCCTAAGATAGGTATAGCTACCTGTGCCCTAACGACCTCCTACTAGGGATATCCTCGCCTAACGTTCCTCAGGGTCCCTTCCAGGAGAGAATCAGTCATCATTTCCGATTCGACTATATTCAGAAAGTGATAGAAAGTTTCTGGAAGAAGTGGACTCGAGATTACTTTCCCAACATAATAATCAGGCAAAAATGGCACGTAGACAGAAGAAACGTCAAAATGGGTGATGTCGTCCTAATCCAAGACAGTAATTTGGTCCGAGGGGAATGGAGAATGGGCGTTGTCACAACGGTCCACCCAAGCGGCGACAACAAAGTTAGGAGAGTAACGGTCTCATACAAGAACAATAGTAAAGGCGAACCCATTGGCGAATATTCGGGAACGAAATACACTAGCATCGAGAGAGCTGTACATAGGCTCATTGTACTTGTTGCAGTCGAGGAGGACAACCAACTACTCAACAAGAACGGTGACAGACAAGGAGTAATTGTACTTTTGTCGTGGTGGTAGTGTTTCGCGCTGTATCGCTACATGAACAGGAAGAAACAAATTCCGATTGCGAGGCGGCGTTAGACGTCGGTTTCCGACTAGAAGAAGTTTCCTCGAAGCAAATTTTACCGCCATTTTGTAACTTGCCTTTGAGCATTTGCTGTTAGTTATTATACACACTTTTCGTTCTAGTTAAAGAACTGAGGAGTCATAGTAAGTATTTATGCGACAAAGACATTGTTGATACTCAAGCTCGTATATTTATATTTATATTGTTTATAATCGTGTATTATTAGGTATTCGAACTTGTCCAGAATAAAACATGTTTGATGTATGACATACTTCATCAGTGAGTTGTGACTTATAACTAGAGCGAAACAATTATGCAGCGTGATTTTCTGTTAAGGGAAAAACCTAGGGGGCAACCTAACTGAGGAAATTGAAGACCCAAGAGTACAAATTTTCTAAGGGGGCCAGGAATTTTGTCAGGGGGCAGGAATTTTGCCAGGCCCTCCGGTCCCCCTTCTGGCTACACCTCTGATTTACATATCAAACACATCTTAATATCTAAAGATCTCAGTGAGATTATCATTATGGAAGAGTTGCAAATGCCAATCTTTATAATTAATTTTATAGTTCTTTCAAGTAGGAGAGTTTATTTCAAACTGATTTTTTCACTATACATATATATATATATATATATATATATATATATATATATATATATATATATATATATATATATATAGGAAGGATTTATGGTGAAGGAAAATTTCGAGTGTTGGAATACATACATTTTAAGACCAAACCGGGACCAGTGGCGAAAAATGCAACTTCAAGGCCTTCCGGCTGGAATTGAACCCGCGACACTGCGATGCTAGTGCAGTGCTCTGACCACTGAGCTACGGAAGCCGTTGCCGAGAGCCTAGTCACGAGTTCTGTATATATGGTGGTAATGCCGGAATAAGATTCTGGGTATATTATAGGTAATATTTGGCATTTCACTCGATCAAACTACATGTTGGAAGGATTTATGGTGAAGGAAAATTTCGAGTGTTGGAATACATACATTTTAAGACCAAACCGGGACCAGTTGCGAAAAATGCAACTTCAAGGCCTTCCGGCTGGAATTGAACCCGCGACCCTGCGATGCTAGTGCAGTGCTCTGACCACTGAGCTACGGAAGCCGTTGCCGAGAGCCTAGTCACGAGTTCTGTATATATGGTGGTAATGCCGGAATAAGATTCTGGGTATATTAGGTAATATTTGGCATTTCACTCGATCAAACTACATGTTGGAAGGATTTATGGTGAAGGAAAATTTCGAGTGTTGGAATACATACATTTTAAGACCAAACCTGGACCAGTTGTATTCCCACACTCGAAATTTTCCAACACTCGAAATTTTCCTTCACCATAAATCCTTCCTATATATATATATATATATATATATATATATATATATATATATATATATATATATATATATATATATATATATATATATATATATATATATATATATATATATATATATATATATATATATATATATATATATATATATATATATATATATATATATATATATATATATATATATATATAAACACTTTAAGTCTTATGATGTGAATACTACCATCGGTCACTAAGAAAGAATTAACTTGTCACATATAGCTACTTAAGACACCAATTGTTTATGATTTAAATAATTAACTTATAAACAGTATTATGTCAGCTATGGTTCGTAATGACTCTCATAATATCCAACATCTGCAATAATTCACCACATCCCTATAGGTTGTGGACGAGTCTGGATGACCAATGGTGCATGCATACACTGATAATTATTGATAAGTATTTTACTCACTGGAAGACCTCTATTACTATCATAATATTAATTAACACATGCCATATTTATTAATGGTAATTAACCAATATAATAGCCTATGCAACAGCAGAGCATGCAACATTAAAATGTATTATCTAAATTATATCAGTTAGTTGTTTAACCCATAATGAATGATATGCCCTTTGCCTGTTTAATGTATTGTCGCAAGTGAGCTGACACATGTTCAATCCCTAACATTTCCCCTAACACAGTGATACTGCATCAACCTACCCAATCATAAAATACCATACAATCCCGCTTATAAGCCCCCTAGTTATTGGCCCTGTTTGTTAACAGAAAATACCTTCTGATTTAATACAAGGTACAATTAAGCCTACAGAGATATAAGCCCAGCATTGCTTTCCATTAGCAACTTTCCTCACAAAAAATCAGAGAATAAAAGTAAATAATAATAGATAAAAAGTTACGGCAACATTCTATATCTCACTACTGACAAATCAATTTGAGGCTGCTACATAACGTGTGTATAGCAGGTTTTGCTATATAATACAGGGCACCTATTTTCAACTTACATTTTTCTTAATTGACTATTAAAGCCATAACGTGAGTAAAAAAGTGCAAACCGTTTGCCTGTTATGCATTTTTAAACATTTTTTCTATACCGTTTGTAATCTCTCCTGGTTATTAACGTCCAGCGGTTATATAAGACCACTCAAAACGCCTTTGGAAGTAAGTTGTAATAATCCCAGGGCATATAAATGGATTCTACGGTATATATATCTTCTTCAGGTTTATAAAGATCAATATACCGCGCTTTCAAAAAAACACTCTGAACACATTTGCTTGGTTTTTAACGTTTCAGGACCCTGCTCCTTTATCAAAATGACACAAGTTACAAAAGTGAAGCCCTATATTTATAACAGATTACCAGATAATGATATTTCAAAAATGTCTGTCAGGTTCAGTCCCATAGGAATAAAGCTGTTTAATTTGTATGTCCAGAATCCTATTTTATTGTCCCAATTTAAAAAATACACATACAGTATAAAATAATGCTCTCCTGGTGTATGCCCAATTTGTGTGTCGCCTGCAGCAGCCAGATTTGTAAATTTGTATTAAATATTACATTAATTTTACATTTGATTGATTGTTTGTAAGAAATGTAATAAAATCTATGATCAACTATAATGTCCTTCAGAAAGCACTTAAACAATCAGCTTAGCTTAAATAGCTAAGTAGCTTAAATAGTAGAGTAGCTTAAATATATATGGGACCAGCATTGCATGTGCAGTTCTATTCCAAGGACAAAAGTGTTCACACAGAAATACTAAGTGGAGACCAGGCCATATGCAGGCCTAACATGTGTAGGTCTATAAACCTGTACAATGCATGTTTACAATAACACCACTCAAATGTACAAATGCCCATACAACAATTAAAAGGACAACATTTATGCATGCATTACAGTAAATTATATCACCATATAAACATAATCAGAGTAGTATAGAAAGTGGGGCTACCGGCGCATTTTTCCATTTTTTCATGCTTCGCAATCAAAATGTGAAAAAGTTCGCCGTTAGCCCCACTTTCGAGACTACTAACAGTGACGTGTCACAGGTTTGGGAGCGTAGAAACGCGTCTCACGGACTCCAAACCACGTGGTATATCGCTTGGTATGGTGTTGTTACGAGCGGTATCTTCGTTTACAGCAGCACCACATCAATACGTGTTATTATTAGTAGTCTAGAAGTATAGTCACTTTTTTGTAGTCTCACAGACTCCAAACCACGTGGTTTATCGCTGTTGTCTCCACTCTTGAGACTACTAACAGTGGTGTATCGCGTGTTTTAGACGTGTGAAAACACGTCTCACGGACTCCAAATCGTGTGGTATATTGCCATTGTCCCCACTTTCGAGACTACTAAAACGAGACGAAATAAAATTCGTTAAAGTTAGACGTGTGTCAGCTAGTGGGCTACAGAGCGAGGTGTCTGGATGTGGGGCTGCTGCAGGTGAGGATGTCACTCGTAACAAGACTATGTCAAGCAATATTGCGAGTGGTCCTGATATGAACTTTATTTCAAGTCATGAGTCGAGTGGGGCTCGTGGTTTGAAAAGGTCTAAGGACTTAGCTATATTAAATAATAAAACGACTCGTGTGAAAATGTCTGAGAGTAAACGTAACTCTATTATGGATGGTAATATAGCTCGTAGTGGTACACTATCGAGTGGTGGTGCACGTGGTCCTGATATGGGTTCTGGTAACTTAGTTATACCGAATATTAAGATGAGTTTTCTAGAGAGGATGTCTAGCTATCTAGCTGATGCTAAAGTATTGGGGTATAAGTGGATGGATCTTATTAGAAGAGTATCTAGAGAGAACGTCATTAGTAGAGTCACCAGATTTAGGGAGGTCAGAGAAGTTCGAAAGGCTAGACGCGATCTTAAACGATACGTGAGGAGGTCACGACTAAGTCAGGAGGCCTCAGACAAAGAGTACGAGAGAATCACTAGTCTTATTGCTGAGGTGAGACGTCCTACTGTAGTACAAATGAGAGTTGCTCTCAAAGGGTATACCAAGTCGTATAGTGTCAAGGTAATCGACAATAAGGATTCACTAAAACAACTAGTCAGGACTAGAGGAGTAGTAGGCTCAACTTTACAGAAAGAGCTAGAGAGACTGAAAGGTTTGAAGTTTTCCGAGACATTGGAAGTGACTCTAGAGAAACAAATTGGTGACAAGGAGTCTTTGTTTAAGACAGCCTTCTTCAATAGTGTGGTCAAAACAGTGGTTAGTAGTGTTGATATTAGTGGGACTACGAGACAAGCTAGTGAGGAGATATTAAATCGTATAGCTGTGTGGTTGTCAGAAGGGTCTGGGTGGGTTGTAGATAGTGTTAATTATCACTATATTAATGTGGTAGTGTACAAGCCTCTTAAAGGATCGAGTTATATTAAGCTACCAGAAGAGTTGAGGAACGCGTCGAAAGGTTTGATTAATATAAAGAATGAAGATGACAAGTGTTTCATGTGGTGTCACGTGTTACACAAGTGTCCTGTGAGGAAGGATCCGCAGAGAGTGTCAAAACACAAGAAGAACGTAGGTTCTGTCAATTATGAGGGAGTGAGATTTCCAGTGGATACGAAACAGTACAAAAAGATAGAGAGGCAGAATGATATTAGCATCAGTGTGTTTGGGTATGAGGACAAGCAACCATTTCCTATCTACGTTTCTGAGGAGAAGTGTGAGGATCATATGGACCTGCTGCTAATAACGAATGGTGTTAAGCGACACTACGTGTACATCAAAGACTTTGGTAGGTTTATGTTCGGTCAGTCTAATCATAAGTGTCGCAAGAATATCTGTAGATACTGTCTTCAATGTTTTACTACCAATGAGATTCTAGAGAATCATAAGGAGGTTTGTATGGTGGTAAATGGTAAGCAAGCGATCAAGATGCCAGTAGAAGAAGACAGCACTCTTGAGTATGAAAATTATCACAAACAATTAGAAGTACCATTCGTAATATATGCAGACTTCGAGGCTATTACAGAGAAGGTCGACAACGTGACACCACTCACAGGATCGTACACTAGTGAGTACCAAAGACACATGGACTGTGGGTATGGATACAAAGTAGTGTGCTGTTACGATGATAAATATAGTAAACCAGTAGAGATGTTTCGAGGCCCGAAAGCGGTTAAGAAGTTCATGAAAAAGATGCTAGAGGAGGTCAAGTACTGCAAGAAAGTCAGAAAGGAGCATTTTAGTAAGGACATGGTAATGACCATAGCTGACAAGGTTAACTTCAAGGAAGCGACTAAATGTCATATTTGTGATAGGAAATATATACGTAGAAGCGTGAGAGTTAGAGATCATTGTCATGTCACTGGTAAGTATAGAGGTTCGGCACATCAGTTATGCAACAGAAACTATAGACTGACTGATAAGATACCTGTCATATTCCATAATCTAAGAGGGTATGATAGTCACTTCATAATGCAAGAGATAGGCAAGCTAGGTCAGAAAATCAACGTCATACCAAATAATATGGAGAAATATATGGCATTCATGTTAGGTAAACATCTAGTGTTTCTAGATAGTTTCCAGTTCATGAGCTCTAGTCTAGCCAACCTAGTGAACAACCTACCAAAGGACTGTCTCAAGTATACGTCTGAACTATTTCAAGGCGAGGAGCTAGAGTTGGTGTCGCGAAAAGGTGTGTACCCATATGACTATATGGATAGTTTTGATAAGTTTAATGAACTTGAGTTGCCATCAAAGGAGAGTTTCTACAGCATCCTAAACGACGAGCATGTGTCAGACACAGACTACGAGCACGCTCAAGAAGTGTGGAAGACAATGGGCGTGGAGAATATGGGCGAGTACCACGACCTATACCTAAAGTCTGACGTATTACTACTGGCTGACGTGTTCGAGAACTTTAGAAGAACGTGTAAACAGTACTACCAGTTAGATCCTTGTCATTACTTCACATCACCTGGACTATCGTGGGACGCTGCTCTAAAGATGACAGGAGTGGAACTAAAGTTAATGACTAACATTGACATGTTTCAGTTCATCGAGAAAGGAATGCGGGGTGGTGTCTCCTGCATAACACGTAGGCACGGAGAAGCTAATAACAAATACATGAAGGGGTATGATAGTAGTAAACCATCGAAACACATCGTGTACCTAGATGCGAATAACCTTTACGGTTGGGCTATGTGTCAGTATCTACCGACTGGTGGGTTTGAATGGGTCGAGGGTTTTGACATCAACAATTTAGACAAATATAACAACGACTCAGACAAGGGGTTGATACTTGAGGTTGACTTAGAGTATCCAGAGGAGTTGCACGATCTTCACAACGACTATCCTTTAGCCCCCGAGAGGATGAAAGTAAGTAGTGATATGTTGTCAAACTATTGTAAGACGATCCAAAACAAGTTTAAGATATCTGTTGGAGAGGTTGCAAAACTTATACCTAACCTAAGTGATAAGAGTAAGTATGTCGTTCATTATAGAAACCTACAGTTGTACAAAAGTTTGGGAATGAAGGTTAAAAAGATACGTAGAGTACTTCAGTTCGATCAGTCACCATGGCTCAAGCAGTATATCGACTTTAACACAGTTAAGAGAACCCAAGCAAAGAATGATTTTGAGAAGGATTTTTTCAAGCTCATGAATAATAGTGTGTTTGGAAAGACTATGGAGAACCTACGAAAACGTGTGAACGTGGAGTTAGTAACAGACAAGGAAAAACTGAAGAAACTAACGTCAAAACCAACCTTTGTAAGCAGTAAGATATTTGACAATAACTTGGTAGCAGTTCACAAGATCAAAGAGACACTAACTCTAAATAGACCAGCATACGTGGGTATGTGTATTCTAGACTTGTCAAAGACATTAATGTATGACTTCCACTACAATAACATCAAAAAGGAGTATGGCAACAAAGCCAAACTACTATTCACAGACACGGATAGTCTAATGTATGAGATTGAGACGGAGGATGTGTACAAAGATATGTACGCTAACAAAGAAGTGTTTGACTTTAGTGGATATGATAAGTCATCTCCTTACTTCGACCCAACTAACAAGAAGGTTATTGGTAAAATGAAGGATGAGACGTTAGGAGTCCCCATCGTTGAGTTTGTTGGTTTAAGGTCGAAAATGTATAGCTACATAAAAGAGGACGGAAAAGGTGGGAAGACTGCTAAAGGTATCAAGAAGAGTACCATTAGAAATAATATAAGACATGACAACTATAAAAGTGTCCTGACAAATGGTGAGCAAATGTCTCACATAATTAAAACTATTCGGAGCAAGAGCCACAGACTAGGAAGCTACGAAATAAATAAGATATCGTTGAGCTGCTTTGACGACAAGCGACATATACTATCAGACGGTGTGTCGTCTAGCTATGCGTATGGACATTACGAAATAGTCAAGAACTAGCTGCTTAGGTTTCTCAAATGTTTTCTAGTCTTGACGTGTTTAGATTTAGAGGTCACGTGGTATGACCGATCACACGTCTCACACACCCACTTATGAGTTCTAATCCACTCTTTGGTTTGAGCTCTGGATGCTATCAAAGCTTCTTCTTTGGTTTGGTAAATTTTTGGTCTTGCCATTATATATTACCATATATTTTGTTTATCCACTCGTTGTAGTATGGATCTTCTCTCCCATCCCAACATAGATCCTTGTATACTACACTATACAGGTTATACTCGAATCATACCTTAACCTTACCAGGTTTGAGGTCGTTAAGACTACCTCTCAACTCTATACCTCTTCTAGAGCATATTCTTATGACATAGAAAATATATTTCGATATGTTCTTGACAATCAGTTTGTTTCTTTTAAGAGAACATACTATCTCTATATAATCACTGACAACTGTTGGTATGTCACTCTCGTTAACTAGTTCAGTCAACATTCTATCTAGCCACTTACTATAACTATGAGCCGATTTCTTGTACATCCAAATGTTAGGTACAAAGTTTCTCACGCGTCCGTAGGTAGTCTCTCCACACTTGTTACAACTAAATACACCATCTTCGATTTGGGTTCTGTGGTTACTACACTCATAACAGTACGTGGTGTCGTGCCACTTTTTTGGTGTTGCGTCCTTACTTCCGTTCTTGATCTCGTCCAATGTATACCCTAATGTAGTACCACTCCACTTTTTTGATGCAATCTCATCTAATGTATACCCAGCATAGAACATTCTCATTGTACGTTCGTCAACCATCTAAGTTACTATACTATATGTGTCTTTAGACTATAGTATAGTAATTTTGTTGTTGAGTGTCTCCAACTCACACTTTATTGTTATGACCTGTTTTAGAGCGTCTGATAGTAGTTGTTCCAACTCTTCTATCTGACGAGTTTGGTAAGAGAGTGTATCTGTTAAGTTACGCTTTTTATCGAATTCCATAGCCATCTCCTTCAAAGTTTTAGTGCTCATTTCTATAACACTCTATATATTAAGTAACCTAAAGGTAGTCCAACGACTCCAACGAATACTGTTTGGTATTCTTTCATCTCGTCCGAGGGTTTGTAATAGTCTGACAACTCAGGCTCTTTACTAAATGTCTTCCCATCATACTGTATCGTAAGTACTTGTCTTAGTTGATCCAGAGCGTGGTTCGTGTCGTTTATGTCTGCATTAGCATCTGACAACTGTTGTCTTAATTCCTGGACTTTATCTCTCTGACGAATCTCGTTCTCATAGAACTTTTCTTTAGCTCTTGCAAGACTCTCCAATGCTTTGTTGTGTCTCTTTATCTCTGTCTCGTAACCTGTATGGTTTAGCTTGCTGAATAGAAACCCAGCTCCTGCGAATGCTATGGCGTTGAACAACCCACCTGCTACCGCACTAGCCATTATATATTACGCTGTGTTATTTCGAGAACGGGTCAATAGGTAAGTATTTCTTGCTCTGCGCCCACTTAACGAGTAGCGTTGAAACGCCTACAGCAGTCGCTAACTTGAGGGTGCCCTTCACTGATTCAGGGGTACCCAACGGTTCTTTTAGTACTTTCTTTGATGCCATGGATACGGCTACGGCTCCAGCAGTCACAAGGGCTGCGTCGTATAGCTCGTTCATCAGTTCTTTTCTGTCTATTGATGCCATATATTATACGACATGTTTTAATCGAGGCTGTCGAGTTTACGTGGTGGTTTTATAACGACGGTCTTAGGCTCCACTACTTGTTTGTCTTGACTAATCGTGTAATACAGTGAGCCAGCGGCTATTACCACTCCAATAGTACCTATGATGTATCCATAGTTAAAACTATCGTCCTCTTTTATCACTCTCTCTCTCATTTTCCTCTCTTTGGCTGCTTTAGATATAGCAGCCAAGCGTTTGCCTGCCTCTACTCTCTTAGGGTCTTTGACCTTTGTTGTCGACGTTATAATAGGTACGGACTCACTGTCAGTCATCTTATACTATACGTGGTGTCTTGTTACAGATGACCTCACAGTCATTTCACAGGTCGTCTCACAGATAGAGTATTCGATGAAAATATCTTTGATGATTAGACAGTGTGGTTTCACTCTTAAATCTCCTATTGCAGTACTCACACAGAACTCTAGAGTCTATCATATATGTCTCTATGAAATGTATTATCTCATGTTGGTCTGAGGATAGTAACGTGTTGTACCCTTGTGATCTTAGTCTCCTTAATACCCTCAACTGGTTATTCCTAATAACCCCATCACCTTTCGGTGTTTTGAACTCTATAGCAAAACCATTGTATCTCTTGTGTAGTTGTGGAACTATCAAGTCTGGTTGCCCACCACTGTAACCTTTCTTCCATCCATCTATTCTTTTAGTAGATGTGTCTTGGTACTCACCCAACCCTGGGATGACTATTGTTGGGTGGTACTCTCTAATGTACTTCACGATGTCGTAGTGTAAATCTGTCTCATTCATGATTGATAGTTGGTTATGTTTCGTGTAAACACCTGTCTTTCTAATAGATGGTAGGACTTCTGAGAATACCCATTTTCTAAAGTTTTCTGCCGACTCTAGTTTAGACGAGAATATTAGTCTGTATAGACCACTCTCATTTATTTGCCAAACTTGCCTATTCTGAATTTGTCTATTTTGACACTCTAAATCTCGGGTCCCAAATTGGGACCTGAGATTTTGAACCTTTCTTTTCTCATCATCTCTCACACGCTGTTGTATCGCTTTGGAAGGTCTTTTATATCCTAAGATTTCAGCTACCTCTTTTCCGTAGAACCAAATATTATCTCCATCTTTTGTAGTAGTGACTGACGTGTCGTTATTTCTAAATATTTTAGTGATACTCATCACCTATAATATACCACATGTTTTGTTTTTATGTCAGAACAAACTCCTAATTGGTGATACTCCTGATCACCTACTGTTGGAACTTGTCAACTGACACATCACTGGTTCTTACGTGTAGACCTGTGTTTAAAGGGAGGTCGGAATCGGACCTCCCTTGTGTCTCGTATATTTTATTGTACCTTTTCACCATTCCATTAATTGGTGGGCATAAGTCAGTCACATTATCGTCCAATACTTTAACGTCTGAGAGGAACATTGACTCATTGTAAGGAAGACCTCTAAGATACGATCTTAGTTGTGTCAGTATCTTTTTATAGCTAGTGTGTGCAAACTTACAATGCTCCACTCTACTCGTCAGATTGGATTTAGCCAAGTAGCCTTGGATGATCACACCAGGACCACTAATACAAGCAATGATTAGAGGGTTAGCGGTTATCGATCCAGCTACAATACCTACTGTCGTTAACCCTATGCTAGTCATGTTTAACGATAGTTTAATTTTCTTCAACCTCTTGTATTTCCATTTGTAACAGGCTTCTAGTTTGTGGTAGTACGCGTACAAGCGTTTTAGCTCTAGCACCTCTTCCTCTGAGATATTCTTTGATATGTGATTGAAAACAACAACTGACTTCTTCCTCATATATCTTAGCTCACATCATATTCCTTCATCATATCTCTACCAACTAATATTATGTCTCGGCTCGTCGCGTAGCCAGAGACAATCCTAACACCGTAGAACTCTATCATAGACGGGTACTTATACGGTGCTAGTGGTACTCTTGGTCGATGAACTCCAAAGATCGTTACGTAAGGAGACCCTATCTCTTCATGATTAGCTGTGAAGTCTGAGTCTGTTGATCTTATGTTGTTCACCTTAACGTAGGAGTTACCCATCCGCCAATGTATTGATATCATATGTCTCTTGGTGGTGTCGATGTTATTTGGGATTGTACACGTGTACTCCCTTACTGGAGAGCCACCACCGTATGATAATTTATCATTTTCACCTCCTTTGTATCCTATGTATTTGTCCCACGATCCATCATCGTTTGAGATAATCGCCTCCCAATCTTTCGTATTTACCCTCATGGCTAACCTCACTACCATAAAAACGGATATGTCACAGTATTGCATACGTGGACAGTTAAAATGCACTCCAGCTTCAAACGGAATTGGAGTTAGCTCAGGGGATAGGAAGCTATGACCGTTGTTAACACCAATAATAGGACCATACGTTGGATCGTATTGAACTAACATGTTCGTTTTATCTCTAATGGTTTTCACTTTATTTGTTCCACTGTGGTATTCCACCATACTCACAGCATGGTTTGTGACGTTAAAGTCAAATAGAACGTTATAGGACTGCGTTCTAAAGTATTGTGATAAGTATACAGACTCCAACACTTTTTTATTGATAGCATCCCAATCGTCTTCTGGATCTGCTACGTTTTTGAGTGCCCTGAACGCCATATCTATATTCCCAGACATCCTCCCACCGCTAACGCTTAACTTAGGGTCACTGTCTAGATGTCTCTTCGCTCTTCTTAATATTTTGTCACTCTCGTAGTCTCTGTCCTCAAATCCATAACTTAGACTCATTATGTTATAACATATATTTGCTTACTAAATAGCCAGACGCAGCCGAGACCCCTAAGACTAGCCACAACTCTGTCGTGTTGTCACCTGGTGTCACTTCTAGACGACGTTCTTGATGTGTCACCTTTGGTTTGTCAAGTGTCTCCAGATGCTCTCCACCTTCCTGGTGTGCCACGTTTGATGTCACCAGACGATTCGTCACCTTTGGTTTGTCGAGTGTCTCCAGATGCTCTCCACCTTCCTGGTGTGCCACGTTTGATGTCACCAGACGATTCGTCACCTTTGGTTTGTCAAGTGTCTCCAGGTGCTCTCGACCTTCTTGGTGTACTTTCTTAACCTCAGTCGTTTTCGCGTGGTTTAACCCAGTGTTTACCCCAAACTTCATACTCTGTGTAGCAGTCTTCAATAGGTTGTTGTACCCAGCGATTTTGTTCTTTAGGATTACAACGTTACTTGGCATTAACCACGTAGACGGTGACAGCGCAAGGTTTTGGACAACGTTAGTGTCCCTAATCGACTTGTTCATGTTGAGAATCCACGTTGACACGTCGTAGTTTATAACACTATCCTCCACCAACTTTCGGAACTCTTGTTGAGTCTCTAGACTGCCTGCAGAATCACCAACGACTGACACACGTGTTCTCGCTTGTGCACCAAGTGTGGAGTAAACAAAGGCTTCTATGGACTGATTTAGGTATTGTCGCCCAATGTTGGTAAAACCATTCGATACCAGAGGAACGTATCGTTTGTAGTCGTTCTTAACGTCGTTAATCGTGAAGACTCTCTCCTCACCTGTTGTACCATCAGCAAGGACTTTACCTTGGTAGTAATGTTTTCTGGGAATCTTGTCTGTCTTACCATACAATTCTCCAGCGTCAAACTCTCTACTTATCGATCTCATACTCTCACCACCCTCCATCCTTCTGAGAAGTCTTCTAACAGTAAAGTATAGATGAAACCTCATTACACTAGTGATAACAGGGTGAACTTCTTGCGATGGTGACAAGTGTTGTAACGACACTCCACAACAGAAACTCGCACAATACGTTGCAAACACGACCCTATAGTAGCTCTCATTATCGTCCCACTTTGACTTTGTCTTTGACGTGGTGATTTGTAATATTGGTAACTTTGAGAGAAAGTAGTTCTTTTGATTAACGAAGACTCTAAAGTTATTCACTGGGTAGTTCAACACGTTTTCCGTTGGATAGCCATCCCAAAGTCCCCAGTGGTTCTTGCGACCTTTTGATAGTGGTTGGATAGTTCCACCAGATAGCCATATTTTTGGAAACTTATCGTCGTGACCTTTTGGAGACTTGTCGTTGTGTAACCAAATCCACATACTCTTGTCGTTTTTGAAGGTATCACTAGTTATGTTAGTGCTTATGATGTCGTTGTTTCTAAAATATATGTCAACGCCATTAACCTCACCATCTTGTGAGACAGTTGGATCGAACTCAAACTTACTCAAAGTGACGTGAGGGTACTTTTTAACTAGATTCAGCTTAGCCACGCGTATGGCATTAGCTATCTCTTTTTGGTCAACTATCATTGGTTTGTTTATAGTTAGATACTTAGTGTACTCCGGGTTACTCTTAAACCTACTTGAGTCTACACTAACGTCACCAATATTAGTTTTCGTCACGAAGAATATATGTCTATGCATATTGTCGTCAACATCAAGAAAAAACCTGTTCTTGTCAGCATAAGGATACTTTATTTTGAACTCATCCATCATAACATACCGTACGTTATATGAGAGTGGTAGTATTGATTAGTGGTTCAACGAAAACTATAGACCTACCAGAGTCAACTCTAGCAACTAACTCAGACCCTCACTTACTAGTGGAGAAGGCAACCATCTTTTGGAACTACGTTAACGTAACCACAGCTAACAACAAGATAACTTATAACAGTAACAACCACGTTTTTAGTCCTGGATACCACACCTTTAAAACGATTGCCGACGACTTGAGAGAGTTAGGAGACGTCAAGCTAGTGGCTAACAGATATGACTCGACGTGTACTATAACAACTGATCAGCAAATAGAACTGTTTAAATTTGGACAACTTCTAGGGTTTGACGAAAACACTACAATAACCACCACAAAAACCAGTCCTAACGTTGTGAACGTTAACAGAGGACTGAAATACATACAAGTAACATCTAATATTGTGGACAGGTCTAATAACATAGTTAATGGTAGCAAAAGTGGTTGTATCGCAGTACTGCCAATAACTAGCACACAGACACTTAAGGGCTCTGTACAACATTTTGGTGTTGGATCTAAAATCCCAATAAACAAAGGAGTCATCAACCAACTAGAGTTCAAGATAACAGATCAGGACGATAACAGTGTTAACGTTGGCGAGGTGTTGTTAGATTTACACATCACGTAGTGTATATGGAGCAAGAACTAAGAGATATTTACTACAACCCATCAACTGGTTACCAATCTGCCGAGAGGCTGTACCAAAAGGCACAGGAAGGCGGTCTAAACGTTAGTAGGGTAAAGATAAAGGACTGGTTAAAATCTCAAGACACGTACACCAGGTACAAACCAGTTGTTAAGAAACACAAGTTTAGACAAACATTTGTTGACTATCTGGGTGAGCAGATACAGATGGACTTGGTTGATATGGGCAAGTACAAGCATAAGAACAACGGGTACTACTGGATACTAACAGCCACTGAGATCCTTAGTAGGTATGCTTTCGCAATACCCGTCTATAGGAAAGACACGAAAAATATGACTAAGGCTGTCACAAAGTTACTAGAGATGGCTAAGGTTAGATTTGGCGAGTACCCAAAGCTGGCTCAGTTTGACGACGGTAAGGAATTCTATAACGTTGGTGTGAAGGATCTATTGGATAAACACGATGTTAAGTACTTCAGCACGAACTCTGATAAAAAGGCAGCAGTCGTGGAACGGTTTAACAGAACACTCAAGACGTCTATGTGGAAGTACTTCTACAGTAAAGGAACGTACAAGTGGATTGACATTCTAGACCAGCTTGTTGAGAATTACAACAATACCAAACATAGTACTATTCTAATGAAACCTAAAGACGTTAGCAAGAAAAACGAAAACGAAGTATGGACGACGTTGTTTGGGTACCATTTCGGTGACTACCCACTACCAAAGTTTAAAGTAGGTGATACTGTCAGGATATCAAAGTACAAGAGCATATTTGCGAAAGGGTATGAGGCTAACTTCACTGAGGAGCTATTCAAAGTGACAAAGGTCATACGTGGTGACCCTACCGTGTACGAGATAGAGGACCATGAAGGGGAACCTATCGTTGGTAAGTTCTACGAGGAAGAGTTGTCAGCTGTTGATAAAAAAGACAATGTATATAAAGTTGAGAAGATACTAAAGAGAAAGAAGGTTAAGGGTAAGAAAATGGTTTTAGTCAAGTGGCTTGGCTATGGTAGTAAACACAACTCATGGATACCAGAGAGTGATATTCAAAACATCGAGTAGTATATAATGGCTGAAGGAGGGTTCGATGAAATCGAAATGAAACAGATTGACGAGTTTAAGACGTATACGGACAAGAGGTCAGAAAAAGAGTTTGAGATGCTCGAAGCTATTGATCCTACAGAATATGATACAACGTCAGAAAATACTGGTGTGCGCGGCAGAATCAACAGGGTTAAACTCGAACTAGAGAGGAGAGACATAGAACACAGAGTACAAGACAGAATCAGACATGTGGAGACATCATTCACAGGCAGAAAAGATGGGAAAACAGTGTTAATCACTAGTAAAGGCAGCGATGTCACCACTGAGGCTCCAGCATTAGTGTTTGCTGAACAGGCTACATATGGTGACGTCCGCGACGAGAGCTTCAATCTAGCTTTCGAAGAGGCTAGCGAAATAGAAAGAAGACTGGGTGAGCTAAACGAACTCAACAAAGAGTTAGTAGCAAACGATGTAAAAAGAACCAATCTAATAGATAAAAAAATACGTAAATTGTACAAGAAAAGACTTAGTCATGACAACGTGTCAAGGAATATAGTCAATAGGTCATACGTGACACACTCAGGTTCTATTCTTTTCAAACCGGTAGGAGAAGATGGTAAATATTTGAAACCTAAACTAATACTAAAACCTGGAAAAAATGGTTTAGTCTACAGTACAGACAAAAATAGTAAGAGTGCGATTGAACAGTTTAAGCAGTTGGTCGGTCAAATCCCTGACACGACAACTAACGTTAGAACAGTAGACACCCCAACAACTGACGATAGAACAGAAGACACCACAGTTTCAAGTGAAGACTTCCCAGTAATTAGAACAGAAATGAACTACGATAACGTACTTGGGTTAACGGAAGAAGAAAATCGTGAGTTAATAGGTGTCCTAAACCCAAGTGATACAATCGATCCAGACACTAGACCACAATTTCTAACAGTTCATGCCGACCATTTTCAGGACGCTATTGACACAACACGTAGAGAGAGAGACAATAGTGATGACCCTATAGAGGTAATTGAACTTGAAGAAAGAATAATTGGTCTAAGAAAAGCTAAGGACCGAACCTTAGGACAATTGGAACGTGAGACTGTTAGAGAACAACAAGAAGAGGACATCACTCGGTTACAAAAAATAAAGGAGTGGTTTAGAGAAAATTGGTTAGGTGCTTCGGCTTTAGGAATAACCATAGCCTCTTTCATCACCACGATTATAATATCCGCTAGAAGCGTAGTCTTCAAAGGTGGTCAAGCACTTGGAAAACTAGGAAAAGCTATAACTAAACCACCGTACTCTGCGAAGCATCCGGTAATAACAACAACATTCTTTACGGAATTCTTTGATTATCTAGAGTCTACGGTACTTTGCAAAGAAAAATTATTAATAGTTGGTGATTTTAATATTCATATGGATGTGAGTGACGATACCGACACTGTAAAATTCTTGGAGTTGCTTGAATCAATGAACCTTACTCAGCATGTGAATGAGCCGACTCATGAGCATGGACATATTTTAGACCTAATAATAACTCGACATTCAGATGATATAATATCAGAGTCACCACGAGCTGATAGACTATTCTCTGACCATGTAGCTGTGTTGTGCCGGTTAAAGACAGCTAAACCAGCAGTTACTGTTAAGAAAACAACTTTTAGAAGGCTAAAATTTATTGACAAAAATAACTTCATAGCAGATATTGCTAATTCTACTCTCTGTCAAAACAAAACGGATGATCTCGACGCTCTGGTTGGCAACTATAACAACACATTGTCTTCGGTGCTAGATAAACATGCTCCTGTTCAATCACGATGCATCACGGTTAGACCGCGTGTCGTCTGGTTTAATGACGAAATTAAATTGGCCAAAAGGGAAAGAAGAAAGGCGGAAAGGAAATGGAGATCATCAAAACTTGATGCAGATCTGACTTTATTTAAAGCTAAACGGAACCACGTGACCTTCATAATCAACAAGGCTCGAGAGGATTACTACCGTCAGTTTATTGAGGAGAACAGTACCGATCAAAGAAAACTGTTTAAGGCTAGTAAGATTTTAATGAATCAACAGACAAGTATGGCTCTCCCACCCCACTACAGTGATATTACTCTTGCAAATAAAATGGGTGAATTTTTTCTTCAGAAGATTGAAAAAATTAGATCCAGGTTATCGAGTGTCTCTGGACCTTGTGTATCACGTACAACACCATCAGTAGATTACACTGGTCCTACATTGATTGAATTCCAATATGTTACAGAGGCTGATGTATACGACCTTATTACCTCCTCAAACAAGAAATCCTGTGCACTTGATCCCATTCCCACAACGTTATTAACGGATTGCCTAGCTGTACTTCTTCCAGTGATAACTAAGATGATCAACCTTTCCTTACAATCTGGTTACTTTGCTTGTGACTGGAAGACTGCATTAGTCCATCCGCTGTTAAAGAAAACTAGTTTGGATCTCGTCTTTAAAAATTTCAGACCGGTTAGTAACTTGCAGTTTGTGTCTAAACTTACAGAACGTGTGGTAGCTGATCAGACTAATAAACATATGTCAGATAATGGCCTCTATCCGCTGTTGCAGTCTGCTTTTCGGAAATGTCACAGCACTGAAACTGCTCTTTTGAAATTGAAGAATGATCTTTTGACCAACATGAATAAAGGACACGTTACGCTACTGGTATTGCTTGATCTCAGTGCTGCGTTTGACACTGTCGACCATGGGATTTTAGTTAACAGACTCGAGTCAATGATTGGTGTTCGTGGAACGGCGCTCTCGTGGTTTTCTTCGTATTTGAGAAAACGGTCGCAAAGAGTCTCGGTTAATGGAACACTGTCTAATGAGTTTGAATTAAATTGGGGAGTGCCACAAGGGTCCTGCCTTGGCCCCTTACTGTTTACTATATATTCTAGTAAGCTGTTTCAGATCGTTGAATCGCATCTTCCTGACGTGCAAGCTTATGCTGATGATACACAGCTCTATCTTTCATTCAATCCAAATGATATAGATGATCAGCAAAATGCCGTGGCTGCCATAGAGAACTGCATTAAAGATATGAGATCGTGGATGTTGGATGACAAATTGATGTTAAATGACGATAAGACAGAGTTTATTCTAATTGGTACACGTCAGCAGCTGGACAAGGTTAACGTGGAGTATATTAAAATTGGTGACACAAACATACTCCCTACATGCGCAGTCCGTAATTTGGGCGCGTGGTTTGATTCGAAGTTAACAATGGAGACTCACATTACAAAGACTTGTAGCGCGGCTTTTTACTATTTATACAATATTAGACACATCCGGAAGTATCTCTCTAGACAGAGTGCTGAAATTTTAGTACATGCCTTTATTACAAATAGGTTAGATTATTGTAATAGCCTTTTATATGGCTTGCCTGAGTGCCAGATCCGTAAGCTGCAACGTGTTCAGAACGCATGTGCGCGGCTAGTTTGTTGCGCTCCCAAATTCTGTCGCATTACACCGATCTTCCATGATCTACACTGGCTACCTATTAGGCTACGTATAGAATTTAAGATCCTTTTGATCACCTATAAGGTATTGCATGGTATGGCTCCACAATATTTAAGTGATTTAGTCACAATAATGCCATCATCTTCGTATAATCTCCGTAGAAATCATAATGGTATTTTATTAAAGTTTCCAAGCATTAAAACCAAGAAAACGCTTGGAGACCGCGCATTCTTTATGTCGTCACCAAAACTGTGGAATGCCCTTCCTCTTGAAGTAAGATCTTCGAACACTCTTGGAATTTATAAAACCAGACTGAAGACACATCTGTTTAAACTGACTTTTTAGCTATTTTAGATTTTAATGTATTATATTCTTATCTCTTGACTTTTATTATTATTGTTACAGTAAATATTACGATATTGTACTATAGGTTAATATTAGCATTGTATTATTTATCTTAATGTATTTTTTTTAAATGTAAAGCGCATTTGAACATTTTATGAAATTTGCGCTATATAAATTTTTAAATTATTATTATTATAAACTAATCTAGCCACAAAGGCTGGCCCTCTACTGGCTGGACTGCTAAACGTGGTGGCAACTGCGCTAAAGTGGGGAGCTGCAGGCATATCTTGGTTAGCGTCTAATTTATGGATCCTAGCGATAGCACTAGCTTGGTTTGTCTACGATCAGTACAAACAGAGGAAATGAAACATGTGTTATAATATATAGTATGAACACTAGTGAGAAAGAGTTGCTTCCTGGATATAGACGTCGTGAAATATCTGCTATCAAAGGCACAAGGACCCGTCACGTTGTGACACTGAACCCTAACAAAGCCAATCCAGAGGAGGAGTTATACATTGATATCCCAAAGACAAAGGGTAATACTTGCTTGGTACCCTCCAGTTTCCATCTCCTATTCGACTTCAAAAGTGCGAACGCGAAATCATGGTTTCTTAATAACCTCTCGAGACTACTCTCTGAAAAACTGGTTATAAAACTAGCAGGTGAGACTGTGTACGACAACTGTGGTGAGAGTGTTATCGGTACGTACAGAGATTTATGGAGACCTAAAACAGAGCGAACGGCTATGATCGAATATGGCCTAGCAAACGAGAACCTTCGAAAGTTAATCTCGAAGGACGACAGTGGCGCGGCCAGTGGAAACGTACAAAAAGTTAGCGATGGTCTGATGTTCTCTATTCATGGCACCAAACAAAAGATTCAACTTGACAAGATTCTAGAAGATCATGGTTTATACGCACCGTATAATATGAACAATAATCTCAGGTACATAATCACACTCCCCAAAGCAACTGATATTATGGTGGCCCAATCTGGATCAGCTGTTACTGGTTACGCGTTGGAGAACCTCGAATTGGAGTACGAAACTATCGAGAGTCAAGAGATCGCTGATGAAGTATCGTCTCTATACGCATCCGGTAGATCTCTATCGTACGAGCACGTCACGCTAATGAAGACTGTGGAGTGGGATAAAGGAATCACACTTGTGAACGAAAACGTTAACCTACCAAGAAAGTCAATGAAAGCTATCGTTCTACTCTTCACAAACAAGACAAGAACTGACAGTGAGGAGTTCGTCTACCCAAACATAGAGTCAGTCAAACTTACTATAGAAGGCGTGCCAAATATGGTATACAGTCAAGGAATACCAAAGTCAAGACTATGGGTAGAAGCGAAACGACTATTTGGACGAAAACTAGACTGTGACCAGCACATGACTGTCCAAAAGTTTTACAAAGACGGTTTCGCTTTGGTTGTTGACCTTAGATCTATCGAAGATAACGCGAAAGTAGCCACTGGAAAAAAGATCGTGAACACTCAGTCAGGAATACTGATGGAAATCATTAAAAAAGTCACAACAGCGAACGTTATGTGTAGAATATTCATACTCTCCGACGGACTCGTAAACCTTATCAACAACGATCTACAGTCAATCCAATACTAAAACATATAGTATTCTATATGAAAACACCTTTTAACATGCTAATTGCTGGTATGACAGCCTGTGGTAAAACGCACTACCTATTGGATATGATAGAGAAAGAATACACGAACCATTTCGAGTACATCATTCTCATATGTCCAACATTTGAATGGAATAAAACGTACATAGAGTGGAAATACTTGAGAGACCCAAACTTTATCGCTATTCAGTGTGAGCAAGACAAGGTCGACGTATTTCTTAAATATGCGACTGGTATTTACAAAGGCACCAATTCATTGATAATACTAGACGATTGCGCTGGTGGACAGGACGTCAAAAACAGAACAAGCGAACTAGTTAAACTAGCCTTTAGCGCTAGACACTACAATCTATCCACAATAGTCATAACACAACAACTAACCTCAATTAGTAAACCATACCGTGAGAACATCTCGAAGTTAGTAACATTCTACAATCCTAACAGAAACGATATGAAAATTATCGTAGACGATTATCTCAACGGAGTTGATAAAGCGGAAATTGAGAAAATAATAAAACAGTTGAAAGACAACGAGTACGCAAGATTGGAGATACTTCTAAGACACCCGTACTCGTACGAACTAGTTATTCCGCAAAAACAAAACACGTCGTATAGTATAGGACATGCCAAAACGTAAGACAAAAAATACTGAGACAATCGACGAACTCATCGAAGACATACAAGAAGCAGAACAGGAAGTGATCGATGAGTCACAAACCAACACACCACAAGCCGACGACACTCCACAAACTGATGTAGACAAGAAAAGAGATGAACTAAGAAGACTCTCAGAGGATGGTGGGATAGACAAATCCGTCGCTTACATCAAAAAGGCTTCAGACAAAGTCATCAACAAGATCTACGAAGAATGGGAGGTAAAAAGAATGGAGAAAGCGAACGTGTTTCTCTGTGATCTTTTAATAAGCAAGTTCGCCCACGCGTTAGGAGGGTTCAACGCTATTGAATCACCTGAAAAGCTAGAAAAAGAGTTGATCACTGACCAACTACTTAAAAGAGACGTAGAGAAGTTTATATCATACGTATCCCCCTACCTCCCTTGTTTAGGGTTGCTATCAGGTGGACTGACAACTAGTAAACACGTATTCAGCCACATGGCTAGAGGAATCCCCGAGGGGGAACCTCCGAGTGAAGGAGACAGTTCTACCTAATTATATCAATTTACAAAACGACCTAAAGACATGAGTATATACTAACTTAATGAGAAGTGTAGAACGTCAGGAGTCAGCGGAGGAAAAGACAGCGAGACTCAACAAAGAGTTATCATTTATCTACCAGGTCAGAAAGCTCAAACGACAACTCTTCGCTAATAGTAGCTTAGAACGTAAGGAACTAGACGAGAGGTTTAAACATACTGTACTCGGGAAAAGGATGACCAGCCATAAAAGAGATTTGCGGTCTCTACGTACTAACACTTGAAAAACTATTTCTGGAAACGCGTGACGGCTTTCGAGTCTAACTTATTTTTTGTTTCATTTAACGAATTTTATTTCGTATCGTTTTAGTAGTCTCGAAAGTGGGGACAATGGCAATATACCACACGATTTGGAGTCCGTGAGACGTGTTTTCACACGTCTAAAACACGCGATACACCACTGTTAGTAGTCTCAAGAGTGGAGACAACAGCGATAAACCACGTGGTTTGGAGTCTGTGAGACTACAAAAAAGTGACTATACTTCTAGACTACTAATAATAACACGTATTGATGTGGTGCTGCTGTAAACGAAGATACCGCTCGTAACAACACCATACCAAGCGATATACCACGTGGTTTGGAGTCCGTGAGACGCGTTTCTACGCTCCCAAACCTGTGACACGTCACTGTTAGTAGTCTCGAAAGTGGGGCTAACGGCGAACTTTTTCACATTTTGATTGCGAAGCATGAAAAAATGGAAAAATGCGCCGGTAGCCCCACTTTCTATACTACTAATCAGGATGATCAAGTGCATTTCACCTGCTTGGTGGCTGAGCTGACACGTCCATGCAATTATATCTAGTACTAGAAATACGAATTCGCAATAATCCCCTCGCCCGCCTTTTCTATCCCTACCCCCCCTACGGGATTTCTCCATCCATAGAAATTAGTCGGCTATATTATAAGCTGGTCACTACGTCGTATATTTGAACGTTATCTCGATCAATGTTTAACCGTTTTCAATTCTGAAAACAGATTTGGAATTAGCGAGTTAAAATACATAACGTACGTGTCTACTATATTACGAGAACGTGAAAACCCTAATGTACTTAGAAATTAGTCGGCTAATTATCCAAAAGAAAACAAAGAGTCGTGGTTGATGGTATAACGACTGAATACCTCAACATTAATCGAGGAGTTCCGCAGGGAACCGTGTTGGGACCGATTCTTTTCTCAATTATGGTAAATGATATTACACCCATTCACTCTTTCAACCAAATTCTTAAATTTGCCGATGATATTACAGTGAGTATCAATGTTAATAAAAAAGGTGACACCTCGGATACTGAAACAAAAAATATAATGGACTGGGCAAGTAATAACCGCATGAGCTTGAACTTTAAAAAAACTTGGGAAATGGTTGTTCACAGCAAAGCACCATTATCTTTACCGAATCCACTCCCTACAATAACCCGAAAGACATGGTTAAAATCCTTGGCGTTACATTCCAAAGCCATCCCTGTAACTGGGACATGCAGTTTGAAGATTTAATACGTAAAGCAAGCAGCAGAATGTACATTATGCGCATCTGTAAATATTATGGATTTCCTGTTGAACAACCTGATATGCTTTTTCATAGTTTCATAATATCATTATTTCTATTTGGTATTGAAATCTGGGGCGGTGCTTATAAAAAGTATCTTAACCAAATTGATAATTTACTCAAACGCGCTTTTAAATATGGATATGTTTTAGAACAAATTTTCATTGAGGACTTGATACGTAGTAGAGATGGCCAACTATGGAATAGAATAGTGGAGGACCCTAGTCATGCCCTGTATAATTTATTGCCACAACAGATAAAATGGCAATTGCGTGAACGAGGACATAATTTTTTTATTGCCTAAAGTAAAAACTGAACGCTTCAAACGATCGTTTATTAATAGATGTTTGTTTAACTTTGTTTAATTATACTATCTAACCTTAGTATTGTAATCATAAATATTATATATAGCATGTATTTTCTATCTTTTTTCATGTAAACTCAAACGTGTGTTTTGAGTATTTTTAATAAAGACATCTATCTATCTATCTATCTATCTATCTGTCTATATAAAGGCAAGCTGGGCACTTCGTTGTATATTATTTTGAACGTTATCTCGATCAATATATAACCGTTTTCAATTCTGAAAATAGATTTGTAATTAGCGAGTCAAAATACATATTCGGACTCGTATTTCTATTTCCTCAAAAAACTATGTCTCTTTTTGAAAAAAAGCCTTTGAATCGTTTCAATTTTTGCATTCGCAATCATGTGACGGTTCAATTAAATATTAATTCAAATGCTGAGTATCTAGTTACCAGGACCAAATTTTCCATTGTCGCGCGGACGGCCGTTGATGCATATATAAATATAAACAAATAAACTGAATGTGAGACTAAAAACGCTAGATTTCCCGTGATGAGGGACTAAACGCCGGTTGATGTTAGCGGCGCTTCGCGCCGGGCGAGGGGATTATCAAATAATAGGAAGTAAATGAACGACAACATGCTGTCTGATTGATACTTGGATACAAGGCTAATCAAGCTACTAACACAACAGAATGTTTTAACTGCAACGTTGAGTACATTTTCATCGCTAAAATCGCTGACGTGTTTTCCTAGCAACGCACATAGCAACGCGACATATAACAGTTAAATCTGCATTTTTCATGGCTTTATTGTAAATTTAATGGCGTTATTTTATCAAAGAAATAAAAATCATTCTTTGTGTGATTATTGAGTTATAATGGCACTGGAGAAGCTAGCAAAACACTCGGCTATCGCCTAGTAATAATCTTACATTCAGGGACCACCGACCGGTGTTGTCCAGGACTGTTAAAACAGAGTTTTGCAAGCAAAAGCATAACGGCAGGGACAGCAAAAAGCATAACAGTGGCAGAGAAAGCTTGTGTATATACTACCAATTAAAATATCCAGACCTATTGGCTATCATTTAAAGGTGATCTACATGAGTTTGTTTACATTTTGTTGGTTTGTTTATGTTTTTGCAAAAGCTTACATTAAGTATCTTGATATCATTGACAATGGCGGAAGAACATAGCGCGACGCTTGACTGTGGAACAAAGTAAAATGGAACAGCTTGCAAGCGTCCCAAACGTAGATAACTGTACAACAGGCTTATGCGCTGGACTTTATCTAAAAATGCGTTGCAGAAATACTTGCCCATGCAGAAGCGTACAGCTCTTTTGCAGTCGTGTTTGCCAGGGTGACGAAGTGTGGAGATTCGACATTCGTGAACACACGAAGAGTAGAGCGATGAAACAACGGTAAGCAATATTTGAACGACACCCGTGGTGATGAAATTATATGTGCGTGATTTGTAGGTGACATGTACTTATCTTTTACGTGGAAGGTTCGTTTATTGTTCGCCGAAGATACACGCCAGTGATTTTTCTCAAATATTTTGCCGACTAGACTCTAGAACTGTAATTTAGATGGGAAACTATATAATTATTATACGCCAAATCAACAAAACTCCGCGCAGCAGTTCATATATGAACTTTCCAGTCACTTGAGTACTTGACATGTTCTCGAGTACTTGGATTTCCACACCATCGAATGTAAAAATACAGGACATTTTTCCTGGCTTGACAAGGGGTTTCTCTTCGGTAAATATAAAATATTAGTTAAAAATAATTAAAAATGCATATAAACAGAGTTTCCAAGAAGAGAACAATAATCCTGGACTTTTCAGGATTTCCAAGGGCGTATTAATAATAATAATAATAATAAAAATATTTTTCTTAAACGCATTAAACTAACGTCTCAATGCGTTTTACAAGACAGATAAAAAGGTATAGTTCATGAATAGCGATGCCGTACGACAGATGTTATTGATGTGTGATTTCAGTGTCAGGTGTGAATAAAAAATCACCCCAAGGTTTTTAGTTTCATCAACTACAGACTGCACTGTAAATTCAAAAGAGTCGTTTTGACCCCAAGGAGTCATTTCAGCACCTTTACTCGAAGGGTCATTTTGACCCTTCAAGGAGTGGTTTTGACTCTAAGGGTTGTTTTGACCCCAACATGGGGTCAAAATGACACTTTAGTGGACTCCATGAACTCTTTCTAGGAGTTATAGGACTCCTGGAGGAGTCGATGGACTCTTTGTTAGAGTCATAACACTCTTTGTTGGAGTCATAGCACTCTTTGTTGGAGTCCGAGGACTCTTTGTTAGAGTCATAGCACTCTTTGTTGGAGTTATTATGCTCTTTCTTGGAGTCATTGTAGTTTTTCTTGATTTGTGGATAAGTTGAGGTAAAAATTGGTAATTAAATATATAAAATTATTCTATTCAAAAATATTTGAATAATTATGAACTATTCTGTATTCTGTTTTAGTAATGCATGAAAAACAACTGAATAGCTGATTTCACTAATATCATAAATGAAATTGAGTGCATCATTGTCTTTATATATGGTTGTCTACACACCAAATCTGTCTAACATTACACCAATCTGGTCTAAAATAATACTGAAATCCTCAAATCTCTCTGAACATGGTATCAAAATGCCGAGCGGTACTTTATTCCACATAGCACGTGATCAGAGTGACACGTGATGTTAGATTCGTCGCTTCGCGATTTTACATGTTCTGCGTGCGAAGAGAAGCTCGTATCTTTATAACTTTATTTGACGTATGAAACCTATCTACAAGCGAGATGAAATACGTATTGATCCACTGGACTTCTACCAACTAGACGACTATCCTTGCTAAAGATTTTGTTCGCGATTATGCTCGTTAATCCGAAGAAAGAAGGCATGCAGTTGTGGGTCATACTAATTACCGATAAAAACCGACAAAAACCGACAAAACCCGACAAAAAGGCAAACAAATACCGACAAAAAAGCAGACAACTACCGACAAAACTATAAAAGGCTTCATATGATCTAGCTTTTGGTATGATCTAGCTTCTCAAAGGTAAAATTTTGTTGTTTGGATAACAAAATCTCTCTAAAATGTACCTCCATCTATGAGAACTTTCAATGCATGTAATATTAAAAACAGAACTCAGAAGCATGGTTGTTCTTTGAACACTGTCGTATAAAAGATAAACAGGTAAGAATTGTCTTGGATTTGTTTAACAACTTTCTCAATTGTAGTTAAAAATGTTTGCTGCATACAACTTTAATACAACAATTCTTTAGTTTATAATAAAATTTTGGTGCACCACTTGGATACTTTATAATTTTGTGCACCAAGTTGTGCACCTACTTTAGTCGCTGTGCACTGCACAGCGGCATGGCGATCACCAACATTCCATACTGGTTGATACTAATATATTTGCACATTGTATTTGTTTTATTATTTTAACAAGTTAAATTACACATAAAGATACACAAGTTAAATTACAAATAAAGATACACATGTACATTATATACAATTTTATACAGAAAACTAAGTTACATATTTTACATTTAAATGTTGAATTTCATGTCTGTGTCAATTTAGGTCAATTTAGGTCTCTTTTCTTGAGTTCTGGTTCTCTCAGCACGGACACGTTTACGTTGCCCGGGTTTCCTTGCTACCGAGCGTGCCACTGGTATCTCCAAATCACCGTCAGTTGATGTAACTGTTTTTTTCTTTTTTGCAGCAGTGGTGGACATAAACTTCTGAAAATGACTGTGTTTCTCACTTTCGGTTTTTTGACTCCATACGTTGTGGGGCAATACCAAACGTTTTAATTTGGGAATCAGTTCATAGTTCCCATGTCCATGGAGCGCACGTCTCATGTCTGCATACTGGATCTTCACAATTGAATATAACTTCTCAATTAAATCTGGTAATTTGAGTACTTTCCAGTTAGTTGAGAGCTTCAAAATATTGTTCATTGACTCACAGTTGTTGTTCGTCCAATTCAGCGGAATACAATTTCCAGATATTCTGGGCTTGTAAATGTGATCTGGAACTCGTGGCACAAGAGAATGGATTGGTTGATCTCAGAGTTACAAGGAGATCTATCTGGAGGTGGTACTGTTGGTTGCTGTTGGTCTAACACTTCGCTGCTGGTGGAATGGTTGATCTCAGAGTAACAAGTAGATCTATATGGCGATGGTATCAATGGTTCCACGTCATCCATCCATGACCCTTTTGGTGGCGGGACGGTTGGTGAGTGTTCTCAGGGGCTTCGGTGGTCTAGTGGTCAGTGCCACTGCCTCCCACCTCTGAGGTCAAGAGTTCGAATCCTGTGTTCGGACATTTGATCGCACGTGGAAAGAGTTGGTCAACACTCTGCCGAAAGTCGTGGGTTTTCTCCGGGTTCTCCGGTTTCCTCCCACAGAGAAGTTGACAGGGCGGGTTAGGATAAATAGTTAGGAAAACTAATGATGATAAAAACTGTAAAAATAAATAGTTAAGGTTAATTGATTGGGGTACTGGTTACTAGGTACTAGGTACTGAATATAATAGAATAAATTATCGATGTTGTAAAGCGCATTTGATCATATACATATGCTAATTTGCGCTATATAAATAGTAAACATTATTAAACATTATTATTATCACACTCGGTGGTGACGAGCTATCTAGCTTGGAAAAGGCAGTTGTCTGTAATGGAGATGTTTCGAAGTTAGGCCGAGGACTGTCAACGTTGGTGGGTGAAGATGTCTGTGGATCTGATTGGACACCAGGTTTCTGGATTAAAGGGACAAAGTGGTTTGGTGTCCAGATCTTACCAAGCGGGTGAGGAATGGGCCCGACCATTTTAGTCCACAATAGGTAGATTCTCTCGCCACTCCTCCTAGACGTGGGCATTCTCGGCATGATAACAGTGTTCAATATACTCAGACAATTGTCGAGCAGACCATTCATGGCTGGATATACTGACATTATTTCCCGACCAATCACAGATGATAGTGCTTGCATTTCGAAAACCGACGAATATTCTCGATCAATTGCGCACATCCGGTTCGCCTCCTCCAGATCAGGAGACACGCGAACAAAATCGCGGTACTGGTAGTGGTTCTTGTAGTATTCAAAATTCAGAACAAGCTCAAGGCAGGTTCGTACTCTAAGCTCGCACGCCATGCTTTCGTTTCCACAGATGCAAACTGACACGGAATTGAACAGGCAGTAATTACCATCTCCTGTCACATGACGAGGTACCCGCGACGATGAACCACGAGATCTTTCAATCACTGACGCGGAATACGGGTGGATGTTCCCGGTTGCTACATGTTTCTTCGTGGTGGACTGCAAAGGTTGATTGCTAAGAAATACCTTCTCTTGCATGGCTGCCTCTCGCAGGTTCTTAATGTCTCTGGCTTTGGCGCGGGAAGCTTCGTTCAGCCTTTGGAGTGATTTCTTAAAATCGAACTTCCCTTTCCGATCGACGCGACATGCTGTACAGATATAGGCACACGTGATATCTGAAAGCTCCTGGAACTCACTTTTGCGAAGATCTTCACAGGAATAATGTGCCCATTGGCCATAATTGTCGCAAAAGATGGCATTGGTCGTGCACTCCGTGGTACATACGGCACATGGCCATCGGGGAATTCTTCCCTTTTTGCCACCACGAACGAATTGCCATTTTCCAGCCATGTCAGAAGCGATACAAATTTCGAATCGATTTCGGAGAACTCGTGAGAAGTCGTGAGTGTGAGCAGTGTCAAGATGACAATAGGAATGAATACGACATTCTGAACCTTTTATAGCCATCGATGTAACGATGACTAATGCTTCACTCATCCATAACATTCTTTTTTTAGACAATTTGCATGACTATGAATGCGCTATTCAAAACGCTTTCATTTATGATGTCACTATATATGAAACATACTTTTTACAAAACAAGAACAGTGACAGTACTTCAGTTCAGTATTTCTTAACAAATCCTTCGATATCTATAAGAAGAACAGATTTATGCCAGTTTCACATATATTGATCGTAGTAGAATCATTTAAATGTCTTTTTGTCAGTTTTTGTCGGTATTTGTTTGCCATTTGTCGGCTTTTTTTTAGACAATTTGCATGACTATGAATGCGCTATTCAAAACGCTTTCATTTATGATGTCACTATATATGAAACATACTTTTTTAGAAGATTATCATTGCACAATAAAAACATTGCGAGACATGTCCCAAAAAAATAATTTACCGCTATCGTTAGGAAATATATTCTGTCTGAGTTATCAGTCACAGGGAAAAGCAAGGAAGGCCATCCTGCTCTGGACTGTGTGAAGGTCAAACTAATAATTGGTCAGAAATTGGCAATACGGTAATTAAAAAATTGAAATTGGTTATAATTACATTACAGCAAAAGATTGATTCACTAAGCAGAAAATGCAATCAGATTATAATAAATATTAGTGCCCACCACAAAACATGGATAAAAGCCAGATCATGTGTGTGATCGCCACTGTGGAAAGTTGAAATTGGGGTTGTTGTTATAAATCTAGATGACTAGATCTAAAATGAACAATGTCTGTTTTAGTTGGATTACACTTAAGCATATTACGTATATTCCAGTCCATAATATCTTTTATACATAATTGAAGCTTGTCCATTTCAGTTTCTCGATCTTTTTCTTTCATAAAAATATAGATCTTGGAATCATCTGCATACATCATTGCATTCAAACCATGGGCGTTGATGACATCTTCTAAGGGGGGCCACGTATAGCGAGAACAATATACATGTAGGTCCCAGTACCGAACCTTGCGGTACGCCACATGATAAATGACGTGGTGATGACACTTTACCATCAATGTATACTGATTGTGGACGATTATGCAAATACGATTCAACCCATTCCAATGCTTTATCTCTGAAACCAAAACGACAGCGTAACCTTTTCAGTAACATGTTATGGTCAATTGTATCGAATGCCGATGAAAGATCAAGTAATATAAGTACGCTTTCTTGATGATAATCAATAGCTACTTTAATATAATTAAACACTCGTAGTAGTGCAGTCTCGGCTATGATATTTTCGGTAGGCAGACTGCATCTTCGCATAAATGCCATTTTCAGTTAGATAATTATCCATTCGCCTTGCAGCCAATCTCTCCAACGTTTTCGATAAAAATGATAAATTCGAGATCGGCCGGTAATTCGGAAAAACATCTTGATCTAGCGACTTTTTCTTTATAGATGGACGCAGAATTGAGTTCTTGAAGGAAGATGGAAAAATGCCTAGTTCAAATGATGTATTAACGATGTTTATGATTGATGGCACCTGCAGGCTTTCGAGACAATCTTTCAAAACGGTAGTCGGTATTGGATCTAAAACGCATGACTTATTACTTGAAGAGATGATTATTTCCTTAATTTCCAACTCAGAGACACGGTGGAAGTTAGAAAAAACTGAGGCACACGACTCGATTGTGGTTACAGGTGGACATTTAGGAATTGTTGCAGTAATAGCAGACAACTTTCGTCTAAGATCCAGAATTTTCTGTTCAAAATACTGACCAAACATCTCAACCAGTTCTTCTGTTGAGTCATGTTTAGGCAGCAGAGGAGAATTTTTAACGTTGAGCACTTCATCCACAAATTTAAATAATTGATTATGATCAAAATCAGCAACTTTTTTCTTAAAATAATCAGTTTTTGTAGATTTCAAAAGGCTACAATAATAATGACAACGATCTTGATATATTTGCTTGTCTACCATAAGTTGTGTTTTTAAATACTTCCTTTCCCAGCGTCGCGAAGGATACTATCATAACGCATGGTAATATCATCAAGATCTTTGCCTTTGAGAGATGAAAATGATGTAATGATATCTTGTTGAAAACTCTGGAGGTCAATGTTCTTAATTTTACGGAAATCGATAGTCTGTTTAGAAATTTATGGGCGAGGGAGGTCAATATTACAAACAACAATATCATGGTCTGATGGTGACCCTAAATGTACTTTAGTATCACCCAGTAATTCATCATCTTCACGGGTTAAAACAAGATCAAGAGTATGTCCAGATCGATGTGTTGCACCATGTACATGTTGTTTTATCCCAGCTGAATCTATCATATCCAGGAATGTATGCGCATCAGTGCTCATCAAATTATCTACATGGAAGTTAAAATCACCAGCTATAATAAAATCATGCGTTGTAGGAATAAGCTCTTCCAATACAGTTGAAAACTCCGAGAAGAATATTGCCGGGGACAGTTTGTTTTTCTTCGATGGTAGCGGTCTATAGATTCTTGTTAGACGAAATGTTTTATTCCCAAGAGTAATTAATAAGTCAAGACTCTCAAAGGAAATGAAAGAACTAGTTTCAATCTTCTTGACTGTAAAACCTTTGCGAATAATGACTGCAATCCCCCCTCCGCAACTAGTTCTTCGTGCCTGATAGATGTCATATAGTCTTGAAGAGTATTAACAATGCCAGCAGCAATGTATTCATCATGACCTGTAACCCAGATTTCAGTGACAGCAAAAATGTCCAAATGGTTTGATATAATTAAGTCACATAATGGCGAAATTTTGTTTTTAATTGAACGTGCATTCCAACAACCTAAATTAACACGAGGACGATATTTAGAATAAGACATATCAGTTCTTGCGATTGGGACTTGTACAAGATTATTGTAAGATGAGTTGATAGATCCGACAGGTTTCACAAGAAAAGGTCGATGATTAACACATACCTTAATATAATGTTTTTGGATAGAAATTCTCCGACCTGCTCGCTTGCCTCTAAAACGAAAGATACCAAGAGTCTTTAATGGTACAAGGAGTGAATTCGATTGTTGGATATGAGATAGTCGACGAAGATTCAATAGCTGATGTCTGGAGTATGTAATAGATGGAATAAAGGAATTGTTTAGCCTTTTACTTCTTGCAAACAAACTCGGTGTATGCAGATGAGATGCTTCAGATTTCACGCCGCATTTCGAATAACAATTCAACGGTGATAAAGGATCAGGATTTATTTGCACGTCCATAAAAATAGTGATATCTGTTGGTGGATGATGACCATGTACGTCTAAGGATGTAAAACCATGCTTTGTCCACTTGTTGGCAGAGAATCGTGCATGGACGATAAAAACCAGCTCCACTTATAAGGCTATGCTTAATCGCTTCAGATCCAGTTAAAAGAAAAGTCTTGATTGAACATGATATGTGAAGCCAGCTATATGATCTTGTAAAGTTAGAATAAGTCATAAAACTTCAGTTAGCAGAGTACTCAACGAGTAACAGACATAATAGTAGCTTAAAAGCCAGACGGTAAAAATACGTGGCAGCCATGTTGGCGCCCATTACTTTTGACAAGTACTTGAGTGAATTACATTTCAGACATTGGCTCACCAATTTTAGAAATTTAAACAAGTCAAAGGCAAATAAAATAATAGTTTCATATAAATGACATTTCTTCAGGACTCGTACAAGATCTTATCAGTGGGAATGAAGGATTAATAAGGGAAATGGAAAGTAATGAAGAGGTGAAAGAAGTGAAGAACAAGGGAATGAGGAAGAAGTGGAGATTGGGGAAGAGTGGGAAATTGAGGGAGAGGCAGAAGTTGAGGAAGAAATTGTGGGCAAGGAGCAAATCGAGGCAGACGAGGAAATTGTGGGTGAGGTCGGTGAGAAAAATCGGGCTAATCACGAAGAGGCACTAGTACCGGTATGTGTTGTTCAGTATTAATAAGAATGTATAATATATTTGTTATCAAAGAAAGTACAAAGTTGGTGTACTGCTCAGATTTTTAACAACAAAATACTAACATTTCTAGCAGAGCCTGAAAGCCTTTCATCAACATCACCTTTATACTTTCTTTGATATTGTAACCACTGCCCATGCAGCACCACTTTTATATTTTTCCTTATTATTGACAGAGTTGATGTATTAATCTATTACTTCATATTGTCATATAATAAAGTAGATGTATGTTTATATACAATGATTTAATAATATTATATAAATAATAATGATATAGCTATGATTATAATGTATGAATTAACTAACTAACATAACCAAGAAAATCAGATAAGGTGCTCGCTGACAGCTTGAGCAACCATTCATAAGATTATATCATGGATTACATCATGGCTATTAATTAAATTTAATGGCACCTGTATTTAGGCATCTCAATTAGTCTAACCTAAACCAATTTGTTTTGAAACTTATAATAACCTGTACTACTAACAACATGTATAATAATTATGAATCAACACATTAGTGCTCTGACTACTGAGCTATTTAGACACTGTCAGTCAGGACACTACAGATTTGATTGATATTGATTTGGAAAATTGTAGCTTGGATTCATGGTTGGGTAGTTATAATTTTCTGTTAAATTCTCTCTTCATTAAAAAACTTTAATATGGTTACATTGAGAAGATTAGCTTTGGAATTACTGAGGAGACAACCAGCTATCTATGCAGACCTAAATAATGGTGAAGTTTGTGGTGTACAATTTGCAAGTGATGGCGATACCCCTCCTTCACCAGAGTGGTGCGAAAGTGAAGAATGCAAAGCAATCCCTATACAAAAAGAAAATAAGTGTTGTATATAAGAGTGTTCTACTTCAGCCCATGCATATCCAGCAGTGTTAGATGGCAATGTTTTAATGGTTTATTCAGATATATCTTAAATGTATATATTAGATATATCTTAGATATATATTAGATGTATATTATATATATATTAATATATATATATATATATATATATATATATATATAATATACGTATATATATATATATATATATATATATATATATATATATACATGAAAGTATACAATGTGCCCTATATATATATATATATATATATATATAATATATATATATATATAATATATGTGCGCACGCTCACTGCTTGCAGTTTGAGCGCTCTGGCGTGGTTTTTGATGTCCCACATTTTGTGTGGCATCAAGGGTGACTGTTAATAGCAGTTATCTTCATCCTGCTCATACTACACTGATGAGGCCCAAAAGCCCGAAACGGTACCGTCTGTAGTTAGATACGCTCTATGATCTTTAGGTCATATTGAGCGCTCTACAGGATGAACCATTGTCGCTTACGCATTGTGCGCACGCTCACTGCTTGCAGTTTGAGCGCTCTGGCGTGGTTTTTGATGTCCCACATTTTGTGTGGCATTTTGTGTGGCATTTTGTGTGGCATCACTGATGAGGCCCAAAAGGCCGAAACGGTACCGTCTGTAGTTATATATATATATATATATATATATATATATAACAAAGTGAAAAGGTGGTAAACTGCCAAGAATTTAGTGACGATCACACTGACGTTTCGAGCGGAACCCTTCATCAGAGTAAGACGAGATGAAATAAAATAAATAGGGTGTCACAGGTAGAAAGTAGCCAATCAAATGCACGGGAAATAAACTAGCAAATAATTAATGAGATGGGAAAAGTTAAATCATTTGCTATTTTTAAAGTCGATCAATAAGCAGGCTGAGGGGGTGGGAGAAATGACAGGTCCAATATTCGAGGGGATTAGGCGATAATAATAGAAACAAAACCTTGAAAAGGAATGAAAGTGCATAAGCTAATAATAAAAAGTTCCAAGCAAACTAAAATAACAAAAAACGTTTGGGAAATTAAATAAAAGAAAAACGTTAGTTAAGACAAAGAGGATGTGTGGTGCCAAGATTAAAAATGAGACGCTTCTCTTGCCGTTTGCGGTTATCGTTACCACCTGAGCTGGGAAGGATGGCACAGACTTTCATGTCTGAAACCAAATGGTTAGAGCTGTTGAAATGGCGGGCTACAGGTTTGTCAACATCATTGATCCTCACGGAACGAAGATGTTCAGCAAACCTGTCTGAAAGGCGTCGCCCAGTTTCACCGATGTAGATTTTAGGGCATTTATCGCAAGAAATGCAATAAATTATGTTGGTGGAAGTGCATGAAAAAGTATGAAGGATTGTGTCGTTGAATTTGGGGGAAGTAATAACTGTAGTGGGATTGAGAAAAGGGCATGTATTGCAAGAAAATGTTCCCGCTGGTGCTGAGGTATTTTGTTTAGAGGCACTATGTACTAAGGAGTCACGAATGTTTTTACTACGGCGAAAAGATACCAAAGGGTTATCGGTGAAAATGGCTGACGTTTCAGGATCATTTTGTAAAATGTGAAAATTCCGATTAATAATATTTTTAACTTTAAAATTGAAAGGATGAAATGTTAGAACTAAAGGAATTTTGTTGTTTGAAACTTGTTCCAAAGGTGGTTCAAGGGCATCTAAACGGAGGACTAGAAAATCTTTCTGAACGGCGAGGTCTAGAAGGTTGGTAGGGTAACCACGTTGAACAAAAAAAGATCTCATTTCTATTGATTTGGCTTGAAAATCTTGGTCGTCGCTGCATAAGCGGCAAAGACGCAATAATTGAGCGTAAGGGATAGATTCATGCTTAGTGTAGTTGGGATGAGAGGATAAAAATAGAAGATAACTATGGGAGTCAGTAAGCTTGTACGAGACCAACGTTTTCAGCGAATCACCATCAATCGAAATTAAAATATCAAGGAACGACACAGAGGTCTCGCTGATTTCCCACGCGAACTTCAGAGCAGGATGAAAATCATCAACAAAGTTGATGAACTGCTCTAAAAGGACACGTGAACACGACGCTGTTCCTAAACAGTCATCAATAAATCTGCCGAAGAAATCAGGCAAGGGACCCGTGTATTGTTCAAAGATCTGTTTTTCAACATAACCAACAATGAAATAAGTTAGTATAGCTTGGACCCATTTTGGTGCCCATCGCAACACCAATTATTTGTTGATAATATTCACCATCAAACGAAAAATTGTTAAGGGTAAGCACTAGTTCTGCTAAACGAAGTAACGTGGATGTGGAGGGTTCTAACTGAGTGCGCTGATCAAAGAAAAACTTCAGAGCTTCAAGGCCATCACAATGGGGAATGACGGTGTATAAGGACTTGACGTCCATGGTGAAAATAAATTTATCGGAACTACTGAAACGTAACTGGTCGAAAATTTGCAAGGCATGTTTAGTATCTTTGATATAAGAAGGCAACTTCTTAACCAAAGGATACATAACGTTGTCTAGAAAACTGGAAATGAGCTCGGTGGGGTAACTACAAGCGGAAATAATCGACCTGCCAGGATTGTTAGGTTTATGAATTTTAGGTATAGGAAATATATGACAGGCGTTCTGGGGGTTGTTAATATAAGGTTAGATGCAGAGGCAGGCAATTCGCCGGCTTGGATGAAATTCTTGATGGTAGTTTTGACGGATTTGTGGTGAGATTTAGTGGGATCGGAATTCAACTTAGTATAAAAGATGGTGTCACTGAGTTGGCGAAGAGCCTCTTGTCGATACAAGTCCGCTCTCCAGACAACAACAGCGCCACCATTGTCCGCAGGTTTTATGACAACGTCATCGACATCGCAATGACTTTAAAGCTAGAAGCTCTTCTTTGTTATGGTTATGAACTTGTTTTCTGCGCGGAGGGTGCAATTTATCAATGTCATGGCGGCATTGTCTTACGAAAAGATCAAGGATGAAAAATCGCCTTCGGGTGGAGACCAATAAATCAAAAGAGGATCTAAAACCGTAGGGAATGACCCCCTGATATAAACAACGACTAATAAAAGTAATATGACTGGAAAAACGGGTCTTAGATAAAATAAGGTCAAACAAACGTAGAGCATGATTACTGATCGACGGTAAAAAAGGAAGCAAATAATTGATGAGATGCGAAAAGTTAAATCATTTGCTATTTTTACAGTTGATCAGCAAACAGACTGAAGGGGAGGGAGAAATGACAGGTCCAATCATACATGTCCAATATAACCATTGGTATGCAGCTGCTTCAGGTGGTAACAGGTTGGTATAGTGGCTTCACGCTGCTACCCAGGTATTATAACCATTGACAAGCAGCTGCATGGGTAGTATCATATCTATACCTTATAATTTCCTCGTTCTCAAAAATATCGCGAATTACGTATAAACAAAGGTATATCGCATTATCTCTGTGTGCAACATATCGCTATTGTATTGAATGAAACAATATTATATGTTGTTGCCTCGTTCTATGTCAAAACTACGCAACATATCGCTATTGAAGGAAACAATATTATATGTTGTTGCCTCGTTCTATTTTAAAACTACGCAACATGTCGCTATTGAATGAAACAATATTATATGTTGTTGCCTCGTTCTATTTCAAAACTACGCAACATATCGCTATTGAATGAAACAAATGTTGTTGCCTCATTGTATTGAATGAAACAATATTATATGTTGTTGCCTCGTTCTATTTCAAAACTACGCAACATATCGCTATTGAATGAAACAATATTACAGTATATGTTGTTGCCTCGTTCTATTTCAAAACTACGCAACATATCGCTATTGAATGAAACAAATGTTGTTGCCTCATTGTATTGAATGAAACAATATTATTTGTTGTTGCCTCGTTCTATTTTAAAACTACGCAACATATCGCTATTGAATGAAACAATATTATATGTTGTTGCCTCGTTCTATTTCAATCGCTATTGAATGAAACAATATTATGTTGCCTCGTAGCCCTCGTTCTATTTCAAAACTATACGCAACAGCAAAGGACAAAGTGTTTACGTCAAAAGAAATAGCGGAATGGGTTGATGTTGATGACGCACGTTTCTTTAATACATGAAACACGATGCTTAACCTATTAGCAATGGCAGGAAATGTCGCAAAAACAAAGAACCGTTGGGAAGCATGTTTTATGGGTCAGGGTGGATTATGAACTGGCGGAAGCGAAAATGTTACATTTCGGCATTTTTTAAAGACAGTGTTGACAGCAGTAAGCTGTCATTGAGTTACATGAGTGTGTCTAATAATTTAAATAAAGATATGTTATAATACTAGAAGTTACTATCGCAAGTGAATGTGAACGAAGATTTGTTTACAAACATAAAATTATGCTGTAACGAATTATGAAAATAAATATAGCTAATAAATATATTACAGCGCCTTAATTGATGGAGACAGTGTAACCTCGATGTTTTTGACAACGGTGACATCCCGCATGATTTGCGTATATTATTTTAATACTAGAAGTTACTATCGCAAGGGGAAGTGCTGCCTCGAAAGTCATGGGAAGCCTAATTTTTGATAAAATTTCAAAAATCAACCCACTGTAGTATGTACACATTTCTATCAATTATTCTAATTATTTTAAATACAGCAGACTTAAATTACAAATGACTATCACTTATCTGAATATAATTGGCAAGGCTTTTGACTGGATAGACAGTATACATTATGACTACAGTATGTAGTTGGTGATTGGTAAACAAATTTCTGATAAATCACTGCCACTATAAATCATGTTTCTTACTGTGGCAAAGCTGTCAGTGGAATCGCAAGTGTGTGATATGTTATGACAAAGCAAGCGCTAAACAAATAGGCGCTGACTAAATAAATACCAGAAATGGTATGTAACAGATGTTTACGATATTGTTGCACCATTATTTATATCGTCTAAATTTTATTGTTGAGAATGCTATACTTTCAAGATCTTTTATGTATTAGTTCATTGCACATGTCCACGACTCCACATATTATACTGTAATTGTCATTTGGGAATACACCACAGTCAACTGCAACCACTGTATTTTATTTTCCCAAAGAACTTGTAATATTGTATTTACTGCATACCAATAATTTCCATTCAGTGCACTGAATTTTCACAAAGTAGAGGTAAATAATTTCTTGAAGACAGTTCCATGTACAGTTTATTACATATACAGTTGGGCAGATCAATATTGTTTTGATCTGATGATTCTGATCAATATATTTTTGTGCCTCAACGGGCGATATATTTGTGTCGATCACTGTCGACAGGACAAGTTGTCTTCTAAGCAACAAACAACGGTTGGTAAGTTGTTCAACGACAGAAATCCCTGACGAGGAATGAGATCATGGTTAAAAGCATTCAAGTACATGTTGTCTCCTTAGTCCTTGTACTAAGATATTGTCGATGGTTGTCGAGTTCCATCTCGAGACTGGCCGCTGAAACCTTCCGCATGCCTTGATGAATACTTCCACGAGAAAGTAAAGACAAAATAAAGACATAAACAACGTGAATTTCCTGTGAAGGATGGTAGCGGACATGCGCAGTTGAGTCACTTTCGAGCACATATGGATGACGTAATGCCGACACACACCCTGAGGGGAGGCAGCAATTAGAAGGATTTGTTCGATTTGAAATATGACCGCTTGACCGCCAGATACCTGTAAATCGTTCAATTCAGAACTTCGCGAGGCTTTCCAACCTCGTTTCGTGTAAATATGGTGACATCCCGCATTCCCGCTCGATAGTTCGATTTGAAATATGACCGGTCGACCGCTAGATAAACCGTCAGCAAATATTATAAACGTGAAGTTTGATTTGGCAAAAGTGCCGCTTCGCGAGGCTTGCTCGTTTCGAGTAAATGTTGTTGGAATTAGATGTATGGCGTTCAAATGGTCATATTGAATTTTGACATTATAAACGCGCCATATGAGTTACCGTAGTTTAATATTACAAGGCTATATGATTGTCTTTATACGTGGTTATTATTCTTTATTTCATCCTCCATGCTATAGAAGATTTCTAGCATCATTCTGCTGGCATGCGCCTAATCCTGAACACTTGTACAGGCAACCACGTATCCACTGCTAACTGTGTCAGTCCCATAATTTACTCCAAATCTCCTTCGTCGAATGCAATCAATATTGAAATATTTTTGTCTAAAGCCGGATAAGAGGGACTTCGCAAGTTCCTTAACAATGCACTGTCACTGTATTCCGCAACATGTTCTGTGATGGTAACACCGAGGCACGCACGAAGGCAGTATGAGAGTAATGCGTTATAAACATGGTCATGACTATAATTAATGCATGGTCTTTTTATAGCGACGCAATCAATGAAATATTGCCACAATTAAAACGCGATACCTACAAATGTCTCAGAAAAGAAACCTGTTTGGAAGCAAGCGTTGTTGTTGAAGATGGATTATGAATAGGCGGAAATGAAGAGCTTATACGCAGTACGCTAGATTTCGCCATTTTTGAAAGACACTGTTGACAACGCTATGAGACCTATGACAACATTATTTATTCATTGAGTTACTTGAGTGACTATTGAGCATTTTTGAAAGACACTGTTGACAACGCAATGAGACCTATGACAACATTATTTATTCATTGAGTTACTTGAGTGACTATTGAGCATTGATATAAGATAAACATTGTTCTTGTTGTTATTTTAGAACTAAACCAATTTAAATGAATTTATAATAAAAAAAATAAAAGTAACAATATTTGTGTGTAATGTTGATGGAAACTTCGGAAGTTCCTTAATGCACTGCGACTGCGTGGCCTGTTATATAACTATACGCAATCACATGAAGTGTAGACACAAGAATAATACGTTATAAATGTGTGTATATATATAATAGTGAGGGTTATTTTCGAGAGCGATGCCTAACGTAACCGTATATACCTTACCGCTAACCGTATCCGTATAAACTCTAGACACGAAAAATAATGTGTGATTAATTTGTCTAAATGTAATGCGTGGTTGTTATTTTTGTATTTGTAATAATGCTTGGTCATACTTTAGAGAACGAGACAATCACATGAAATATTGACACATAAATTCCTTATAAATGTTCTCTATGTAACTAATGCGTGGTCTTTTTGGAATTTTGAGGAGACAATCACATAAAGTATTGACAGAAATAATGCCATAACTTTGTTTATAATTATATGTAGTAATGCGTCGTCTTTTTGAGAACGAGGCAATCACATAAAGTATTGACAGAAATAATGCGTTATAAGCTGTCTATATGTACTAACGTGTGGTCTTTTTGAGAACGAGGCAATCACATAAAGTATTGACAGAAATAATGCGTTATAAACTGTCTGTATGTATTAATGCGTGGTCTTTTTGAGAATGAGACAATCACATAAAGTATTGACAGAAATAATGCTTTATAAACTGTCTATATGTAGTAATGCGTCATCTTTTTGAAAACGACGCAATCACACAAGTAATGACAGAAATAATGCGTTATAAACTGTCTATATATGTACTAACGCGTGGTCTTTTTGAGAACGAGGCAAACACATAAAGTATTGACAGAAATAATGCGTTATAAACTGTCTATATATATGTACTAACGCGTGGTCTTTTTGAGAACGAGGCAAACACATAAAGTATTGACAGAAATAATGCCTTATAAACTGTCTATATGTATTAATGCGTGGTCTTTTTGAGAATGAGACAATCACATAAAGTATTGACAGAAATAATGCCTTATAAACTGTCTATATGTAGTAATGCGTCATCTTTTTGAAAACGACGCAATCACAGAAGTAATGACAGAAATAATGCGTTATAAACTGTCTATGCATGTGTAGTAATGCGTGGTCTTTTTGAGAACGAGGCAATCGTATAAAGTATTGACAGAAATGATGCGTTATAAACTGTCTATATATGTACTAATGCGTCGTCTTTTTGAGAACGAGGCAATCACATATAAAGTATTGGCAGAAATAATGCCTTATAAACTGTCTATAATATGTACTAGTTATGTAATGCGTCGTCTAGTTGAGAACGTCGCAATCACATAAAGTATTGACAGAAATAATGCGTTATAAACTGTCTATATATGCACTAATGCGTGGTCTTTTTGAGAACGAGGCAATCACATAAAGTATTATTTGACAGAAATAATGCCTTATAAACTGTCTATATGTATAGTAATGCGTCGTCTTTTTGAGGACGACGCAACCAAAATATAAAGTATTGATAAGAAATAATGGCTTATAAAATTGAACGACCGCACGACAAAAACCGAACAACCTCGAAGGCATGGCACGTTCACAAAATAAGCTGTGTCAAATTGAGAAAGACTTGCAAGAATGTTATCAAACCGATATTGATTGGACCATTTTTTATTCTATCTTCCATTGGCTCAACTTCCCCTTCAGCTGCAGTGATCGTCATTCCGCTATTGAGTGTGTCGTACCCATGAAACGTGTTGTATACAGCTGTCTTTGTCTTAAATGGTAACGCCGCAAGAACAAATTCTTGTTTGTAGTATTTTAGGATATTTATGTCTATCGCAGTGTCTTCAGTACTAAGAAGAAACTTCCTTCACTGCAAAACCCATAATGCTCATACATTTGCATTTCCCGCATCGCTTTGTCAAACGACAACCGACGTAAGCCCCACGAACGGCATGGTATACCACAACCCTTTTAAACGAACCGTCTAACACCAATTGTCGATTACACTTTCTACAATTTTGTAATTCGCTTACCAAATCGCAAATGAGTTAACAAGCGCTTTTGAGTTCCTCAAACGACGGCAACGAGTTCCTCAAACGAAGTACATGTACTCGAAGTTCTTACTTTCCAAAACAAACGTTGCACGTCTTTTTCTTCAATTCGCTCACCGAATATAAATTTACAAACAAATTCACAAAACGAAATAACATTAAAATACAGAATAGGAAAGTGCATAAGCTAATAATAAAAAGTTCCAAGCAAACTAAAATAACAAAAAACTTGTAGGAAATTAAATAAAAGAAAAACGTTTGTTAAGACCAAGAGGATGTGTGGTGCCAAGTTTAAAAATGAGACGCTTCTCTTGCCGTTTGCGGTTATCGTTACCACCTGAGATGGGAAGGATGGCACATACTTTCATGTCTGAAACCAAATGGTTGGAGCTGTTGAAATGGCGGGCTACAGGTTTGTCAACATCATCGTTCCTCACGGAACGAAGATGTTCAGCAAACCTGTCTGAAAGGCGTCGCCCAGTTTCACCGATGTAGATTTTAGGGCATTTATCGCAAGAAATGCAATAAATGATGTTGGTGGACGTGCATGAAAAAGTATGACGGATTGTGTGGTCGAATTTTTGGGTAGTAATAACTGTAGTGGGATTGAGAAAAGGGCATGTGTTGCAGCGGGAACGGCCGCAAGAAATTGTTCCCTATCAATCACAGCGTGCGTAAGACACGACTTATTTTATATATATATATATATATATATATATATATATATATAGAATGTAAAAACTTAGAAAATGTTCGCTGCTACTCCGAGTTTCACGCCGAGTGACGATCTTCAGGCAACTCTCTCTCTCTCTCTCTCTCTCTCTCTCTCCTCTCTCTCTCTCTCTCTCTCTCTCTCTCTCTCTCTCTCTCTATATATATATATATATATATACTAAAGACTATGTAAAGCAAAAGAGCGCTCAATACCATAGTAGGTAGAGCGTAATCATATATATATATATATATATATATATATATATATATATATATATATATATATATATATATATATATAGAAAGGATTTATGGTGAAGGAAAATTTCGAGTGTTGGAATACACACATTTTAAGACCAAACCGGGACCAGTTGCGAAAAATGCAACTTCAAGGCCTTCCGGCTGGAATTGAACCCGCGACCCTGCGATGCTAGTGCAGTGCTCCGACCACTGAGCTATGGAAGCCGTTGCCGAGAGTGTAGTCACGAGTTCTGTATGTATGGTGGTAATGCCGGGATAAGATTCTGGGTATATTATAGGTAATATTTGGCATTTCACTCGATCAAACTACATGTTGAAAGGATTTATGGTGAAGGAAAATTTCGAGTGTTGGAATACATACATTTTTGGGCTTAAAATGTATATTCCAACACTCGAAATTTTCCTTCACCATAAATCCTTTCAACATGTAGTTTGATCGAGTGAAATGCCAAATATTACCTATATATATATATATATATATATATATATATATATATATATATATATATATATATATATATATACATATATATTCGTTTAAATTGTTACGTTTATTTTGTTAAATTTACTTTGTACATAATACAAAATCCAACATAAGCATTTATAATGTTATATCATTTATATATGATACAAAAATACGCCCGCTAGGCGTTAAGTCAGGCTACTTTAGCCGGGGCAGGTTAGGGCTATACTTTGCCATATTGAAAACTATGATGCAACAAGCTAAACAGCATAAAGAAATATTATTTCTTCCCAAAACCAACATTTTGAACCAGAAACATCTTTATAATTTTAGTGCATATATAATTTGAGCATGCTCGCCTCATTTAGGGGCCAGTTATTATTTATGGATATACTGGGTCGGGTAAAATTGACCCTGGGTCATGAAATATTTTGCCCTCATTTCTAGGGGCCATGAAATTTTTTTGTTCATCAAGTATAACACACAATAAGAAGTATAACATATAATAAAAAGTGTATAATAAAAAAGTGCAACACACAATAAGATCAGCACAAGCACACATAAAAATGTTTGTGTTTTTTAGTGAGACAGAACAAACAAAACCATAAATTTTCTTCTTACAGTATTGCTGTTCATGTGTGAAACAGCATTCTAAACGTTCTGACATTCTAAACATTCTAAACGAGACTGTCTTATACCAATGTGTAAATGCACCAGCCATGGAACTTTCAAAACAACATGCATTTCCATATTTCATATCGGATGTGCTCATGATATCACAAGGGTGAACCAGGTATTAAATTCACCAATTATGCCCTTATAGAGCAGCTCAAGCAAATATTTGAATTAATAGTTTTAAAATATTCCCAACCCAGTAAACCCTATAAATAATGACCAGTCCGTTAGTATTGAACAATTGACAAATTACTGTGATATCATGGTTAGCGAGCAAACTGAGATACCGAGCCAGGACAAACATCAATAATCAAGAACAAAAATCAGTTTGAAAGGTGTGTACAATGTATCTGGCTGTGCAGACCAACTAACATGCAGTTGGCAAACAACAACAACAATTTATATGTGGGGTGATGGACAATGAAAAATACATGGCTGCACAAGATGTCACTGGAAAACCAGCGAACAATAACAAACACTTCATCAATTGGAGTTGATCTGGATTGGAGTTGGTCTGGGTGTCACACATGAGGTGTTCATTTGTATTAAGCATTAATATATAATAATATATGAACAATCAATACACAGCTAGCTATATAAATAGATCAACAGTGTATTAAATTCATGTTGGAAACACATGGTGTCCATCTCAAATTTATTGTTTTTATTAATTTTTTTCCCTAAATATGTGAGAACTAGAAATCGCCATTATTGTGTATTAAAAAATCGTTATTATTGTGTGTCAAGTATGCTGAATATGGGGTGAAGTTTCATATAAATCCCGAAATGACGTCACATATACTATCGGTTGTAAAATTCGAAACTAAAATCAGCTGTTATTTCTAAAATAAAGCATTATCGCAAGAGTTAGGATTAGGGTTATGTTTGGGGTTAGGACTATGTTTTAAATTCGGGATATTTATATGAAACGTCAGCCTGAATATGTGAGAATGCGAAAAATCGCCATTATTGTGTACACTCGTCCGCGGGATGCTGACGGAGGCTGTGTCACATGCCTTAGTTTCGCAAAGCCTGTTGGGGCCATATCTTGAACCCAAAAAAATAAAAATAAAAACACCGAAACCTAGACTCGGATACGAGAGTTAGCCTGAGTAATTATTGTACTAAAAAAACTAGAAACCAGATTCTTTGAAATGTACCAGCTGTACATCTGCATGTTAATTATCAATACCCTATTTGATGAGGTCGGTTTTTCAAAGAGCCAGTCAAACCAACAATTATGTGTACTATAAGCTGAAATAAAAAAAAAACGGTACAATAAATCAAAACAAGTTAAGTGCAACACTTTCGGCGTACTTTCCCTACCCTAGTAAGTATAAGGAATATGATTTTTTGTCTGCCAGAAACATGAATTATCTTGAGTGATAAAAAATCTTTCCATTTCACCATTTATGAGATTGCTGATAACAATTATTTAATTATTGGAATTTGGAAATTACAGCATCCTTGGGACCCAGTTATTGTTTATGCCTAATGGCAAAGTTAAAATTACAATGCTCGTGTACTCCTTAACAGAACGAATACAATATCTACCGAAGAAAAATAAAAGTATGTTTACACGTTACTTGGATTTAACAGCAACGAAATTTAATCAGTATTTTACTCAAATTGCCAGTACTTTATGTAAGCATTTTGGAAAGAAAAAAACAAGAGTTATCCGAGATTTTGTTCTACAAGATGTGTGCGCAAGCCTTGTGTAACATGAACTAGTGAAGTTAAGACTGACCAAAGCTACCGGTCTCGATGGTATTCCAGCAAGGCTGCACTGAAGGATGCTGCAAGTGTGATTGCCAAGCCACTTGCATATCTTATTAACTTAACAATCTCGAGTGGAGAAATCCCTCTGGAATGGAAAGAAGCAAAAAGTGACACCTATTTTTAAATCAGGTAAAAGAAGTGAAGAAAACAATTACCGACCGATCTCAGTTCTCCCCTTAATTTCAAAAATAATGGAACGTTCAATTCAAGTGCAGCTTGTGACATTTCTAACCGAAAATAACGTCTTGTCCATATATCAATCAGGGTTTCGCAAAAAAACCATTCTACAGAAACTGCTGTTATTCGTCTTGTTGACGATATACTGGAACATATGGACAAGCAACAAGTGACGAGTGCTGTATTAGATCTTAAGAATGTCTTCGATCTTGTCGACCACGAGTGCTTACTTTACAAACCAGAACACTATGGAATTAGAGGTCAGAGCCTAGTTTGGTCTCGGAACTACCTTACCAATCGGAAGCAAAGGGTAAAGTATGCAAAAAAATTGACATCCTGTCGTGTACTGGGTTCCACAAGCATCCGTGCTTTGGCCTTTGCTTTTTGTTTTGCATATCAATGATCTGCAAAAATGTCTATTAAATTGTTCAATCAGCATGTGTGCTGATGATACAATAATTTATTATTAAAAAAAATGAATATTCTTCAAGATGATTTGGATCGTGTGGCAAAATGGATGGCAACTAGCAGGCTTGTTTTAAATCAAAGAAAAACCAAAGTAATGCTTTTTGGAACAAAACAAAACTCGGTCAGATCGAGGGCTTTACTATTCAACTCAAAGGCAATGTCATCGAAAGAGTACCAAGTTTCAGTTATTTAGGCGTAATGCTAGATGGACAGATATCATGGAAAGAACACACTGAAGTAGTCTGCAACAAAGTGAGCAAGCGACTAGGTCTACTTTCTCGTATATGTTCTTGCCTGATACTTGAGGCATCAAAATGCGTTTATAATTCAATAGTGCAACCTATCTTTGATTACACCGATGTCCTATGGTCCGAACTATCTGCTGGGTGTTGTCAAAATCTCCAAAAACTACAAAACCGTGCAGCACGTATAATATTACAACGAAATAGCTCAAGAAATACGTTTCATATTTTAAATTGGGTAGATTTATCGACTTATTGGTATTCAAGTGCCTGAATAATTTAGTCCCAGTATACTTAAGTGAATATTTTACAAGGAACTACAATATTCATTCGTATAATACCAGAAGGAAAAACGACCTGCATCTACCAAAACCAAATCTTAATCTAGGTAAGAAGACCTTTAGATATTCTGAACTAGCTTTTATAATTGTAATTAGACTTAATTATTTATGTGCAGGGCCCCTATGGATACCAGCCGTAGTGCTGAATGGGTTACCTTGCTAAAATAAAGTTATCGCAAAACTTATCTTTTTCCAGTTTTCAATCTACATGCTGCTATGCTAATCTACTATGCTGTTTTCAGTACAAAATTTGCAATTAAACTGCAGTCAATTCCCTATTCGACACGCGTTTCTGTAATGGCTAATATTTCACACTAGCCTTGTGGATATTAATAGAAAAATCCAGTAGACCCATGTACGCACTGAGTACCTATTTTTGTGGTTGTGGCCGCCCCTGAACTCACCAAATCGCTCGAGTCGGCTCGACGGGCACCTCGTATTTGAATCAGACTGCGCGTCTGTAATAAAAGACGTAAAATTACATCTTAATTAATTTTAAAACATGTAAACAATACAGCTAAACGAATTTATATATACGGAATTATGCTTCTCAATGATATATGACACTAACCCGCGTGGTTCGTGTTTGTGAAGTTGTGGACCTCGCGGAATTGTTGTTTTGTCCTTCACAGGAAAAAATATCTGCCACAGCATTCGCGACAATCCTACCTAACTCATTTGTATTTATGACATTATAGTAGCCCGCTATCAATGCCGCTTTGTTTTGCGGCGATCGCAGCGATCATATGGAAACAGGTATACGATCGCCGCGATCGCTACAATCGGTTTTAAAATTGAGCGATCGTAGCGATCGTAGCGATCATATGGAAACCAGGCTCGTGAAAAAGCTCGCATTGCGATTACATTAATGCTATCACCACATATCATATATCAATTTAAAAATAGAACATGGTTATGAAATCTAATTTCACGAAAAACATTTGGACAACTGTTTTATTTAATAAAAGAAAAAATAACTGCGCTGCCTTACGGAGTTTAAAGTCTTTTGTAATTCAGTTTGTGGTTTTGAAGTTGATACTCTCCGATAAATTATCTACCGCAATGTGTCGGCGATTTTTAAAATAAAGTTTAGTTCAAAGAATACTTCAATACCCTTCCGATTCTGTCGTTTTAATTTACATGTGTACAGGGAAAATATTTTAAAAACTTTTAAAAAGTTAACCTGAAGTAGAACGAGAAACTACCTGCGTTTGTCGTTCAGTTTTCGTTGGATTTAACCAGTAGTATATAGCAGTACTGAGTAATATACCTCACAGCAGGAATTGATATACGATTATACGAGAGGAACTGCAATAGGCATACCGGTATTCCGTGATGTTTCTAGTCGTCAACAATCCCCTTAAAGCCTCTAAAACTTAATTTCAAAGATGCAAACAACACAAGACTGTTATGAATATTATGTAGACCAACAGTCATTAATTTAATTCGTATAACAAAATCCTCAAATATTTCATGTCTGTATCCTCAAATATTTCATTCAGTTCTTATTCCCGATGTGCTCCTGGGCCTCTTTTAATATATTAATGCAACAGAACAATCATCATTTTGTAGAAAGTTTTAAAGCGTATATAGTACTGCTCGACAGCGGCCTCTAGTCTACATACTGTACATGCAAAGTACAAAACTATATCAAGCTTTAGAATTTTTGTGAGAAAAATAGATCGTCGCGCGTGTTTTTGTTCTTCAAAAAGCCGTCTATTGTAACGCAAATGAGCATTTTGTGCATGATGGCTAACCTGAAGGACACATCGTTTGAAAACTAAGATATAAGCTATAAGCAGGCTATTTGACTTTGTTGAAGAACAAAGTAACGTGATATAAACCATAATTTTAATAGACTAAATACAGAATATATTTTTCACAAGATAATTCAAGTCCTTTCAAACAAAATTGTGCATATGTCTTAAGAGGCTTTCTTTGAGCGTTTGGGTTGGATTTTCAAGAAACATTTCAGAGGCGTGTAATTCTGAACTATTTTACAATCGTCGTACTGTTACGGTGTTAAAAATCGCAATGACTTTCATTTTTATCTAATTTTTTAAAGTTTGCCGTACAATCTTCACTTTTCGTTTCTATTTCTTCCTCCACTCCAACAACTGCACCTGTTTGCAATCATCGTATTGTTTATCGATGTTCCATTATCTTGTGGACTATCTATCAATAATTTGTAGTCCATCGCTAAAAGACTTGCGAGTTTCTATTTTCAAACACACGAGTGAATAAACTTCAAGAGCAAAAATATGGCTTTTTTTAAATTAAATAAGTTCGTTTAGATATCAGAATAAAGAAACACAACAAAATGAAAATAAGAACTAAAAACATCACATGCAACTTCGACTTCACAATGGCGTGATGTTTTACAAATGTTTATTAAAATTACTGTGGCGGATTTGAACGCAATACGAAACATTCTTTCACTTTGTCCCAGGTACGTTTATAAGCTGCAAGTAAAGTTTTATCCGACAAACCATAAATGGGATTAACTGCAGAGACTCCGATTAAGGAAACAATTATGAACCACTTTTCAATTTCCCAAGCCTGCAGAATCCAGATTATCTGGTGTGGTGTTGATGTTAATGTAAAACAAACCACGATAGTAAAACTAGTGATGAAAGTTCGAACGTTGCGACGATGTTTTACCCATTTAAGATGAGTTTGTCTCTCAGAGCTGTCTCCTGAGGAAGCAGTACATGGAGTGGCATTCAAAGAATGTATTTTGTTTCTCTGTTTCTTGAGCGCCTTGCCTTGAAATAAAGTATGGACAGAATTATGATTGGAATAAAGCATTGAATAGTCGATAAGTAGATCGTGTAAATGACATTTTGTTTTGGATTTGGCCATTCTTCAAAGCATCCACGCGAGTTGGTAAATTTAAGTACAATAATATATGGAACTGAGGAAATAATCACGAAGACATACACAGCACCAACCATGACTCTTAACTTCCATCGACTTACGGCGGGCTTTAGCGGATATAAAACAGCACGATATCGAAGTATTGCAATGAGGACCATGATTGCAAACAGGTGTTGTTGGAGTGATGGAAGAAGTAGAAACGAAAACTAAAGCTCGTATCTTATAGTATGAAAAAATTAGAAGAAACAAATTAGAAAAAATGAATGACGGCAAAATGTCAGTCATTGCGAGCATTAATACCGTAACAGTACGACGGCATAAAATAGTTAGGAATTACACTCCTCTGAAATGTCATTCAAAATTTTCAAACCCAACCCAAATGCTCAAAGAAAGCCTCTTAAGACTAGAGTGCAGAGGTGGTTAACCGGAAAAGATCGGTTTAATTTACAGTCCGTTTTCTTGTTTTCTTCACATTGCAAAATCGAAATAACCGAAAACCTATTCATAATTAATAATAATAATAATAATGGATTTATTGTAGCATTCCGTGCTCTTCATCTACAATTAATAATTTACAAATATATGAAGTATAAACAGATAAAAGTACAAAAGTGCATATCACAAACGTCTCAATTATCTCAAGAACGACGTGAAATATGAAAGAACTCTAAATTACCATTCCTCGTCATTTTAGGAGTTCATTTAAATAAAATAAACTTAACGATGTGCCTTATCACTATATTGCCTTGAATTTCATGTGAACCATGGTGAATTTAATGATGTATAATAGTTCTTATAAGAACTGTTTTTGAAAATAAAAAAACTTAATAAGCATGATGCATTTCGATTTATCAAGTGCTACGTCTGCTGTGCAAACTGTGAAGTCACGAACTTTGTTTTCAGCATGTCATTATGTTGAGTGTCACTCTGTTCCTTGGCGATAGTGCCATTCAATATACATAACATTTAAATAACTGCTGGACTTCACAGTTTGAGTCATAATTGACAGGAGATCGACGTAGCACTTGCATGATAAGTGATCGGCCGAAATACATCGTGCTTATTAAGTTTTGACTTTTTAAAAACAGTTCTTGTAAGAACTATTTTTAAAAAATAATATATAAAATATATATTTGCATGCATTCACAATGGTTCATATGGAAGAAAGGAAGGACCGGGGCATAATCAGTCTACGCGATAATCACGACGAAGGATGAAGCTCATAAAACGTAGCCGAGTGACATTATCACTTTACTCCCCAGTTTCAACATACAACTACTCCTTATTGGTCTCCAAACTTTTCTTATATATAGTCTAGTTGAGAGAAGCTGTTTTGAAACAGGTGTGAGTTCACTTTTGGTGATCATTTCCTTTATTCTCATTACCTCTATATACAATGTATTTGGTTAACCATTGATATTATTAGAAGTTAGGTGTTGATTACTCCTGTGGCATAAAGGGTTATAACTCCTGCATGTAATGACTCCTGTGATCACTCTTGTGTCATTAAACATGATACCGAGAAATAACAAGGACGAGGTTTGTGTTATCTGCCGAAACCGAAGGCAACAGAAACTTTGGAATTTTGTGAGAAAAATAGATTATCAGCCATGCATGAGTTAGCAATATGCTGCCTTTGATTGCACAGGCAAATAGATTGTCACGTGTTGTTTTTTCTTCAAAAAGGCGTCTATTGTAATGCAAATGAACATCTTGAGCGTGATCTAATCTGAAGAAGGACACGTCGTGCGAAAACCTAGATATGAGCTATAAGCAGGTACTTTGACTTTCATTATTGTTAACGAAAAAACTTTTTTCCTGTCCGGCTCCGGACTCTCTCTCGCAATGATTGACATTTTGCCGTCTTTCATTTTTCCTGGAAGTTGTACCATAGCTTGCTTTACAAGCTTCACTTTTTTTTCTACTTCTTCCCACTTCAACAACACCTGTTTGCAATCATCGTCTTGTTTATTGATGCGCCATTATTTTGTGGCTGTAATATTTTAAACTATCCTATCATTAATTTCATCGCTCAAAGACTTTTGAGTCTCGGTTTTCAAACACACGAGAGAATAAAATTGTGCTAATCAATACTTTTTAATATTTGTTAAAATTAAATTATTATAAGTTCGTTTAGATATCAGAATAAAGAAAAACAACAAAATGAAAATAAGAACTAAAAACATCAAACATCAATGGTGTGATGTTTTACAAATGTTTATTAAAATTACTGTGGCGGATTTGAACGCAATACGAAACATTCTTTCACTTTGTCCCAGGTACGTTTATAAGCTGCAAGTAAAGTTTTATCCGACAAACCATAAATGAAGGGGTTGACTGCAGAGACTCCGAACAAGGAAACAATTATGAACCACTTTTCAATTTCCCAAGCCTGCAGAATCCAGATTATCTGGTGTGGTGTTGATGTTAATGTAAAACAAACCACGATAGTAAAACTAGTGATGAAAGTTCGAACATTGCGACGATGTTTTACCCATTTAAGATGAGTTTGTCTTGCAGTGCTGTCTCCTGAGGAAGCAGTACATGGAGTGGCATTCAAAGAATGTATTTTGTTTCTCTGTTTCTTGAGCGCCTTGCATATCTTGAAATAAAGTATGGACAGAATTATGATTGGAATAAAGCATTGAATAGTCGATAAGTAGATCGTGTAAATGACATTTTGTTTTGGATTTGGCCATTCTTCAAAGCATCCACGCGAGTTGGTAAAATTTAAGTACAATAATATATGGAACTGAGGAAATAATCACGAAGACATACACAGCACCAACCATGACTCTTAACTTCCATCGACTTACGGCGGGCTTTAGCGGATATAAAACAGCACGATATCGAAGTATTGCAATGAGGACCATGAAAAAAACCCCAGCAGTAAGAAACAGTGTTGCCAACGGGGACCACATTTTACACACGAGAAGAGAGGAAATGATGCGAGAACTTGGTGACAGGGCAGAAAGACTCTCATCACTGTAGAGCAGTAGAACCATCAAGTCGCAGATGGCCAAATGAAGAACGAGGTAGTAGTAGTTTCTTTTGAGAAGATTTCTTTGTTTCACGATGGAGTAAATTACAAGAACATTCCCCAAACTTCCGGTAAACTGGATCAAGAATAGAATTACGCCAAACACATAATCAGGAGTAAAAGTAATTTGTGTCGTATTGTTGTATGTTGTATTTGAACTCATGTTCTTCATTGCGGAAATGTTACTTTGTATGTGCTGACGCTAGACCGTACGAGTTATTGAGATGATATCATTAATTCATCGCCTTTTAAACGGCATAGCGCATGCGTATAACAGGCTGTCAATCATGCTCGTGCAAAACGTTATCAGACTTTTACATTTCCCCCGTTCCCTCCATTTCAATGTTGTTTTATCAAGGTGGACAAACCAAAAGGCGTGCGAGAATTGTTAATTAAGAAGTAAAAAACGTGTCGCGTGTGATTATCGAGTTATAATGCGATAACCAAGTGTTTTACTAGCTTCTCGAGTGCCATTATAACTCGATAATCACACAAGACAAAGTTTTTTATTTCTTTTATAAAAGAACACCATTATTATTAACAATAAATCCATGAAAAATGTAGATTTACCTGTTATAAGAGGCGTTGTTATGTGCGTTGCAAGGAAGCCTTTACTGAAAACACGTTGGCGATTTTAGCTATGAAAATGCACTCAGAGTTGCAGTTAAAATATTCTGTTGTGTTAGTACCTTGCTTAGCCTGGTATCCAGGTATTCTTTGACTTTCTTTTGTGATTTAAACTACTTAAAATCCGTCAAAACGACAAAATCTACGCGAGGAATCACGTCAGCTTATGCTTTATTGAGTTATAATGCACGGTTTTTGAGCTCAGTAACCAATCAGATAGCGTGTTCTCACTCATTTACTTCCGGAAATTTTATAAAACGTAATATTTGGGGAATGCAACATTCAAATATAGTAATGCGTATAATAACATGATATTTTTATATGACTATTTTCGTGAGCTGTCCGGAACGTGAAATCCTGCAATTTGATTGGTTCCTGAACGGTCTGAAACTTGCCGTTCCGGACCGCTAGCTAATTTTGTCACAGCGAAAACAAAGTTCTTTTTATTGTTCAACCAATTAAAAAAGGGAATCAGTTACATTTTTTATAGGAAGCCAAATATAGGTTTAAAAACCCAGATAAATAGGGTTGTTGTTTATAAAAGTTGCATATTTGATGCATATTTCAAAATAATAAAATACATGTTTTTATACATTATTTGTCACCGGTTTATTGTTAACGTTCTCAAGATTTTTGGTCATATAATCAACTACTTATTGACCTCGCTTGTTCGGTTTGTACTAGTGAAATATCGGACCTCCGTTTTCTGCAGCGCTCGGTCCGTACTATAAAAACGTCGGTCCGATATTTCACTAGTGCAGACCTCACGCTCGGTCAATGGGTAGTAATTATCCCAATAATTTTGTCGATGATTATAGGTATAATTATGCCTTTTTACACTATTTTCTATTTTGATTGGTTGGTCTTCATTATTATTTAATTTATATTACTATTTACTCAAAACCCCTTATAATTCCAATAAGTAAAACTTTTTTTATTTCCATTTGTTTCCAAGTATATTTTCCAGTTGCTAAGAAAGGTTAGTTGTGTATCAGAATTATATATTTTAGACCATTAAAAATGCATTTTCTTTGAAATAGCAATTTAATTGTAACAAATATTAAAAAGTATTGATTAGCACAGCTATATTTTTTGCTCTTCAAGTTTATTTTCTCGTGTGTTTGAAAACAGAGACTCACAAGTCTTTGAGCGATGAACTTCAAATTAATGATAGCATAGTAAGTGTTTAAATATACTACAGGCACAAGATAATGAACATCAATAAACAACACGATGGTTAAAAACAGGTGTTGTTGGAGTGATGGAAGAAGTAGAAACGAAAACTAAAGCTCGTATCTTATATTACGAAAAAATTAGAAGAAAAAAAATTAGAAAAAATGAATGACGGCAAAATGTCAGTCATTGCGAGCATCAATACCGCAACAGTACGACGGCATAAAATAGTTAGGTATTACACTCCTCTGAAATGTCACTCAAAATTTTCAAACCCAACCCAAATGCTCAAAGAAAGCCTCTTAAGACTAGAGTGCAGAGGCGGTTTACCGGAAAAGATCGATTTTGTTTACAGTCCGTTTTCTTGTTTTCTTCACATTGCAAAATCGAAATAACCGAAAAAATTATTCACAACTAATAATAATAATAATGGATTTATTGTAGCATTCCGTGCTCTTCATCTACAATTAATAATTTACAAATATATGAAGTATAAACAGATAAAAGTACAAAAGTGCATATCACAAACGTCTCAATTATCTCAAGAACGACGTGAAATATGAAAGAACTCTAAATTACCATTCCTCGTCATTTTAGGAGTTCATTTAAATAAAATAAACTTAACGATGTGCCTTATCACTATATTGCCTTGAATTTCATGTGAACCATGGTGAATTTAATGATGTATAATAGTTCTTATAAGAACTGTTTTTGAAAATAAAAAACTTAATAAGCATGATGCATTTCGATTTATCAGGTGCTACGTCTGCTGCGCAAACTGTGAAGTCAAGAACTTTGTTTTCAGCATGTCATTATGTTGAGTGTCACTCTGTTCCTGGCGATAGTGCCATTCAATATACATAACATTTAAATAACTGCTGGACTTCACAGTTTGAGTCATAATTGACAGGAGATCGACGTAGCACTTGATAAGTGATCCGCCGAAATACATCGTGCATGCTTATTAAGTTTTATACTTTTTAAAAACAGTTCTTGTAAGAACTGTTTTTAAAAAAATATAAAATATATATTTGCATGCATTCACTATCATGGTTCACATGGAAGAAAGGAAGGACCGGGGGATAATCAGTCTACGCAATAATCACGGCGAAGGATGAAGCTCATAAAACGTAGCCGAGTGAAATTATCCCTTTACTCCCCAGTTTCAACATACAAATACTCCTTATTGGTCTCCAAACTTTTCTTATAGTATACTAGTTGGGAGAAGCTGTTTTAAAACGGGTCTGAGTTTACTTTTGGTGATCATTTCCTTTATTCTCATTACCTCTATACTTGGTTAACCATTGATATTATTAGGAGAAGTTAGATGTTGATCACTCCTGTGGCATAAAAGGGTTATCACTCCTGTAATGACTCCTGTGATCACTCTTGTGTCATTAAACATGATACCGAGAAATATCAATATTTGTGTTATCTGCCAAAACCGAAGGCAACGGAAACATTAGAATTTTTGTGAGATTATCATAGATTATCATACATGCATACGTTAGCAATATGCTGCCTTTGATTGCACAGGCAAATAGATTGTCACGTGTTTTTTTTTCTATTGTAATGCAAATGAACATCTTGAGCGTGAACTAACCTAAAGAAGGACACGTCGTGCGAAAACTGAGATATGATAAGCAGGTGAAAAAACGTTTTTCTTTTCACCACGAAGTTGTGAATCGACAAACACGGCACAAATTAACGCAAAATTAAAAATTGAAAATCGACAAGTACCACGAACAAGTCTGATTTGATTTCATAGAAAGTCTGCGATTCGTGGCACTTTGAATTTTCATAATGCTAGGCGGGCGTGAGAGATGGGCTTTTCTAGAAAAATGAAAGTTTTTTAACCTAATTTATGATAAATAATGTTAATTAATAGAACAAACAGGTGGTTCAATTTTGGATGTTTTTAGCCTGACAGGAAAGAGTTAAGAGGCCTCTGAGCATTTTGGTTGGGTTTGTAAATTTGAGTAACATTTCAGAGGTGTGTAATTCTGAACTATTTTATATCGTCGTTCTGTTATGCTGTTAATGCTCGCAATGACTGACATTTTGCCGTCTTTCATTTTTTCCTGGAAGTTGTACCATAGCTTGCTTTACAAGCTTCAGTTTTTTTTCTACTTCTTCCCCACTTCAACAACACCTGTTTTCAATCATCGTCTTGTTTATTGATGTGCCATTATTTTATGGCTGTAATATTTTAAACTATGCTATCATTAATTTCATCGCTCAAAGACTTTCGAGTCTCTGTTTTCAAACACACGAGAGAATAAAATTGTGCTAATCAATACTTTTTAATATTTGTTAAAATTAAATTATTATAAGTTCGTTTAGATATCAGAATAAAGAAAAACAACAAAATGAAAATAAGAACTAAAAACATCAAACATCAATGGTGTGATGTTTTACAAATGTTTATTAAAATTACTGTGGCGGATTTGAACGCGATACGAAACATTCGTTCACTTTCTCCCAGCTGGTACGTTTATAAGCTGCAAGTAAAGTTTTATCCGACAAACCATAAATGAAGGGGTTGACTGCAGAAACTCCGAACAAGCAAACAATTATGAACCACTCTTCATCTGGTGTGGTGTTGATGTGGCTGTAAAGCAAACAACGATAGTAAAACTAGTGATAAAAGTTCGAACGTTGCGACAATGTCGTTTCATTCATTGAAGATGAGTTTGTCTCTCAGTGCTGTCTCCTGAGGAAACAGTACAAGGAGTGGCATTCAAGGAATGTATTTTGTTTCTCTGTGTCTTGAGCGCCATATCTTGAAATAAAGTATTGACATAAGTGTAGATTGGAATAAAGCATTGAATAGTCGACAAGTAGATCGTTTAAATGACATTTTGTTTTGGATTTGGCCATTCTTCAAAGCATCCACGCGAAGTACAATAATATATGGAACTAAGGAAATAATAACGAAGACACACACAGCACCAACCATGCATGACTCTTAACTTCCATCGACTTACGACGGGCTTTAACGGATATAAAACAGCACGATATCGAAGAAGTGTAAACAACGGGATGACAAGAGAGAAAGTAATGCGAGAATTTGGTGATAGGATAGACAAAGTCAAACCACTGTAGAACAGTAGAACCATCAAGTCGCAGACGGCCAAATGAAGAACGAGGTACAGTAGTAGACTGTAGTTTCTTTTGAGAAGATTTCTTTGTTTCACGATGGAGTAAATTACAAGAACATTCCCCAAACTTCCAGTAAACTGGATCAGAAATATAAATACGCCAAACACATAATCAGGAGCAAGTGTTATTGCTGTCGTGTTTACGTATATTGTATTTAAACTCATGTTCTTCATTGCGGAAAAGCTACTTGATGTGCTGATGCCAGACCGTACGTTATGGAGAGATGTTTTCATTAGGGACTGTTTATATGATCCACCGTGACGTCCCGGTATACCGTGATCTCGGCTTGTATATAATTTAAGCCCCAGTCACACATTCAGGATTCTTGCCCCGAATGCCCACGATGTGAAAAATCGAGGTAATGATACCCCACTGGCAACGTGAATTTTCGTGAGTAATCATGAGTGTTCTTGGAACATCTTGATAGCCTCCCGACAGTTTTGGTCATGTTCAAAACCATCGTGAGTCACCTACGATTGTTTGAATTCTTGAGGCATTCTCACAGCATTCGTGAAGGGATCGTGAATTGCCGTAGAGGCACCGTATTGAAAGTCGGCCAATAGTCGGGGATATTCTTGGGCTAATCGTGCCACGTGGCATTTACGGTTGTTTCAAGAATCACAAAGAACCACAAAGAGCTACGTCGACAGCAGCACGAGTTACGTACGACTGCTCCACGGTTTGTAAACGATTCCATCACGATGTAGCAAGATCTATCACGATCACATCACGGACTTCGGCTACACGAAGAATAGTGTCGAATGTTCACGAATTCTCGAGAATTAACAGGACTTTCGTAAGATTGCAGTAAGATTTATTACGACCTCTCACGTTTCCACTACGATTCCCGACCAAAACTGAATAAATATCGGCCGTCACCGGCCTTGAAATTATTGACGTTGTCACCTCGAAGCAGTGTAGATCTATCAACAAAAACCATGAACCAGGATGATGATCTTAGAAGACTTATGCTTCTGCATGATTTGGTACCACTGGAGGCAGATATGGCACAGAATGAGCTTGCCATTGCCCAGCGGGTTCAGGAGGAGAGAAGAAGAGGACGAAGGAGAGACAGAAGATATTGGACTCGCGCCTGGCTTCTTAGAAGACCTCTGCTGGGACAGTATGAACGCCTGATGGTTGAGCTGAGGGAGGAAGATGTACCTGCTTTCAGGAACTTTGTCAGGATGGAGCAAAGGATGTTCCAAGAGGTGCTTACCAGACTGGGTGAAAGAATAGAGAAGAAGGACACATGGTACAGGAAGGCAACCCCCCTGGTTTGAAGCTTGCCATAACCCTCAGGTACCTAGCAACAGGAGTCAGTTACCATTCCCTGATGTATAATTTCAGAGTGACCCACAACACAATCTCCCTTATTGTCCGTGATGTCTGTGAAGCCATCATTTCAGAATTTGCAGAGGAACTCATTCTATGTCCCGCTGCACAAGAAGAGTGGCAACAGGTAGCTGACCAGTTTGGTGCATTGGACGGTGCATTATTCCATAGTGTTTATGGCATTGCCAGGCGGATGCTGACTACAAGTTCATCTGGGTTAATCTGGGAGCCAACGGTTCTGCATCTGATGCTCAAATCTGGAACCAGTCTGATCTGAAGGAGGTCATAGAAGATGGTAGCATTGGTTTCCCAGCAGCTGTCCCTCTCCCTGGAGCTGATAGACCCATGCCCTACTTCATCATTGGAGATGACGCATTTGCTCTCAGGACATGGCTCATGAAGCCTTTCTCAAGACGCAACATGACAAATGAAGAGAGAATCTTCAACTACAGACTCTCCCGGGCGAGGCGTATAGTAGAGAATGCCTTTGGCATCCTGTCCAACAGGTTTGCAGCTCTGCTCACAACCCTCACCCAACAACCAGACACAGTTGTTAGCATTGTGTTATCCTGCGTCTGCCTTTATAACCAGATGAGAATGAGGTACCCTGCTCTTCAGAATGCTGTTCTAGATCAGGAAGATGAGAACCACGAAGTGATCCCAGGCTCTTGGAGGAATGGCGCCAACCTGGATGACATGGAACAAATTAGGGGCGGTAACTACTCAACAACTATAGCCAAGAAGCAAAGACATGATCTGAGCCATGGTACGTCTCATAAAACCAACTCCATTTTAAGGGCCACCAACATACTCTCAGAATTGTCTAGTAACTATCGGTTTGATGAAATAAAGGGGACTTTATGGTATTGAATGACTGTCTGATTGGGTTGAGTGATATTTTTCACAACAAGATGGAGATTAGGGAACTTTAAACTTTATTGTTGTAAATTATAATAAAATACTAATGATTAAGAGAGAAATTAATTTTGTAAACATTCATTCATTTATTTTTCATTCATTCTATATAAAACATCTGTATTCACTTCTTGTTTCACCTCATTATTATAGTTGAGACATCTTTATCCCCCTTTGTACATCTTTATTTTTCTAAACATTCACTTCTTTATTATATCTTTATTAACTTTTGCATTTGCCATGATACATGTTTATTTGTCACCCCTTAATCATAATTAACGTTTTTATTGAAGTCTTTATAACAGTCCTTCTGCTCACTAATCTCAGTAATCTGCAAACAAATCACAATTACTTTAAAAATTACTTCAATACATCAATGCTCATTATTAAATAAATTTACACACTAACTACCAAATAGAAGCACCAAATGTCTGTAGCACGAAATGTTACTCCATTATTTTTAATAACATTAATTACTGGAACTCCTTTCAGCATTGTCGCTATCATTGTCCTTTCCTTTTACAAGAGAGGTTGTTGATGTTAGTTGTGCAAGTACATCATCTCCATGATCACCACGAAGATAAGCAGAAATACCAGTAGTTTCCCCAAAAGACTGAGAAAGGTTTCCACCCCTAGTAGATGTAGCAGTATCATAGCTGGGAGTGGCAGTATCCCAACTAACCTGTTGGTGTGCCTGTGATGCCTGTTGTGCTGCCTGCATACGTGGTGGTGGCTGCTGAAACCGGGCGGGTGGAAGGCATCCCATGAAATCCCTAGGGTCCAGTGGTTGCAGTGTCTGGAATGTCTACTGTTGCAAGCTGCTAACTGCTGCTGCTGAAGAGGCTGGTGCTGTTGAAGGCGTTTGGACTCTCTCGTGTACCTCATCACCAACTCAAAGGATTATTTTTGGAAAGCATCCCATAGGGAGTCATGGATATCTGGAAGGGAGGAGGTTATCCACCACCGAACCCGTGGGGTATCAGGCACAGCAGAAGTCAGGTGCTGTTCAATGCTCTCCTGCAGCCTCTGCGACTGCTAAACCCTCTCCGACAGCTTCGCTATGATGGGATCATTCTGCGTCTGATTGTCTCCCTTCTTCCTCTTCTTTTTGGGCTGTGTGGCAGTGGAAGAGCAACTGCGAGTTAGCGTCTCTTCCCTGGCGTCCTCTTCCTCCAATCCTTCATCAGCATCACTCTCCTGAGTATTCTCTGGCTCGGCCTATGATTTGCCAATCTTCGCCTTGAGCTGGAAAGAATAACAAGAGATACATATAAATATTTTCATTCTTGTAATTACATGAAACCAGTTGAAAACTAAACTGAACTGAACTTGACCTGTTGCTGTAGAGGAAAAGGGCATGTACTGTACAGAGACAAAGAAGGTACTGAACTGTATTGTACAGAGACAACAAAGCTTAAACATACGATTACTTACATTGCACCTGCCCTGGTCTTCATCCGGACAATCTGCTTGCTCGAGAAGGAGAAGGCCTGCAGTATCCATGTGTCACGTTCGGTGTGTTCTAAAACACCATCACCGGACTTGGCAGCACTTGTCAGTTTCCCAAACCTTGTTCGCATGGACTCGTACCAGCACTTCAGGTCAACTTCTGAGAAATAAGCAAAGAAACATCTTGTTAGTCACCAATGAAAGTGCATGGGTATCGTACATGTACCTAATGAATGATGTACCAAACAGTAATAAAAATAGCGAATTTAATCCGGTAATCGATTGTATTCTGCTGCTCTAATACTTACGAGGTACATGCAAGTGTGCAGCCTTCTCCATCCAGAGCCTGTCCTTTCTGGATTTATCCTTGTACTCCCGCTTGGCCTTGTTGTACAGTACCTCGTTGTCCCTGACCCAATCAGACACCTCCACCTCCTGGGAATCTGTCAGCACGACTGTACTTTTCTTCTTTCTCTTGTCTGATTTGTCTACTCCTATCTCAGGCTCCTGCTGAAGTTGCTCTGCGTCCTTCATAGCCTGTGTCTCTGGCTCTGACGGCTCTGTAGTCTGTTGAGAACGGGTAGCATGCTGATTCTTGGCTGTCCTGGTCCCCTTCGTGGCGGCACCTCCCTTCTTTGGCGGCATCTTTCTGGCAGAGGTTCAACTTTTAGTTGTTGAACAGTTTATGTACACTCGTCGTGGTGCAGAATCGGAATGAAATCTCCGCTGACCGGCAGGCATTGTTATTGCAGTCTTGCGGACATCGGGATAAACCGTGAAGCTGTCGTGAGAAGTCGTATTGCAGCCTTGGTAAATCGTGGCTCATTCGGGATAAACCGTGACGCTGTCGTGAGAAGTCGTATTGCAGCCTTGGTAAATCGTGGCTCATTCGGTATAAACCGTGACGCTGTCGTGAGAAGTCGTACTACAATCATGTTAATTCTTGGGGCATTCGGGATATATCGGCTTCGATAACGTAGTGAAATATTAGTATTATTTGACTTACAACGGTCATGCAGGGGCACTCGTGCGGGGATCTCGAGTGAAGCCGATTCATACCGATTTTTTCTAAACGTCGGGAGCAATCGTGGCAGTATAGGATCGGGGATAGTCGTGGGCATTCAAGGGAAAGAATCCTGAATGTGTGACTGGGGCTTTTAACTGGTATTTTCGCAGTTGCGTTTATATGGAGACCGGGACATCCCGCCTGACCGGGATCCCGGTACAACGTGACAGATTTTGTCCATATAAACGCAACATCCCGGTTCACCGGGATGAAGTGAATTTAAATTTAAAACGTCTGACCAGGTAAAATATCCAAAAAGTGGCAAAATGAAAAAAACATTCGTTGGGATGTTTTTATGCGAATAAAATTAGTTTTTGTTTCATTGAGAAATTATTATTTTCATGCATCCCGGTCACCCGGGACATCCCGGTGTACCGAGATCATATAAACACGGGATGAAAACGTCTCGGGCAACCGGGACATCCCGGTATACCGGGATCATATAAACAGGCCCTACATCGTTCGAAGGACACATCCTTCGAAAACTGAGGTATAAGCTATTTGCAGGCGATTTGACTTTGCTAAAGAAGAAAGTAACGTTATATAAACCATAATTTTAATAGACTAAATACCTTTCAAACAAAATTGTGCAGTGCCTTAGGCTTTCTTTGAGCGTTTGGGTTGGGTTTGTAAGTAACATTTCAGAGGCGTGTAATTCTGAACTATTGTACAATCGTAGTATTGTTACGGTGTTAAATATCACAATGACTTTCATTTTTATCTGATTTTTTAAAGTTTGCCATACAAGCTTCGCTTTTCGTTTCTAAATTCTTCCTCCACTCCAACAACACCTGTTTGCAATCATCGTGTTCTTTATCGATGTTCCATTATCTTGTGGCTGTAGTATATTTAGACTATCTTTCAAACACACGAGTGAATAAATTTCAAGAGCAAAAAATATACAGTAGCTGTGATTCAATACTTTTTAATATTTATTAAAATTAAATAAGTATAAGACGGTTCGTTTAGATATAAGAATAGAGAAACATAACAAAATGAAAATAAGAACTAAAAACATCACATGCAACTTCGACTTAGATATGTTGTATCTTTAAGAGTTTAACTTTTAAGAGTTTTAATGGTGTGATGTTTTTACAAATGTTTATTAAAATTACTGTGGCGGATTTGAACGCGATACGAAGCATGTTTTCACTTTGCCCCAGATGCGTTTATAAGCTGCTAGTAAAGTTTTATCCGACAAACCATAAATGAAGGGTTGACTGCAGAGACTCCGAAAAAGTAAACAATTATGAACCACTTTTCAATTTTCCAAGCCTGCAGAATTCAGATTATCTGGTATAGTGTTGATGTTGCTGTAAAGCAAGCAACGATAGTAAAACTAGTGATGAAAGTTCGAACGTTGCGACGATGTTTTACCCATTGAAGATGAGTTTGTGTCTCAGTGCTGTCTCGTGAGGAGCAGTACAAGTGGCATTTAAGGAGCGTATTTTGTTTCTCTGTGTCTTGAGCGCCTTGCATATCTTGAAATAAAGTATTGACATAAGTACGATTGGAATAAAGCATTGAATAGTCGATAAATAGATCGTGTAAATGACATTTTGTTTTGGATTTGGCCATTCTTCAAAGCATCCACGCGAGTTGGTAAATTTAAGTACAATAATGTATGGAACTATAAGGAAATAATCACAAAGATATACACAGCACAAACCATGATTCTTAACTTCGGCTTACGACGGGCTTCAGCGAATGTAAAACAGCACGCTAACGAAATATTGCAATGAGGACCATGATAAAAATCCTAGCAGTGAAAAAAACTGTTATCAACGGGTCCCACAGTTTACACATGACAAGAGAGAAAGTAATGCGAGAATTTGGTGATAGGACAGACAAAGTCAAGCTACTGTAGAGCAGTAGATCCATCAGATCGCAGACGGCCAAATGAAGAACGAGGTAGTAGTAATTTCTTTTGAGAAGATTTCTTTGTTTCACGATGGAGTAAATAACAAGAACATTACCCAAACTTCCAGTAAATTGGATAAAAAATAGAAGTACGCCATACACATAATCATCAGGAGCAAAAGTTATTTGTGTCGTGTTGTCGTATGTTGTATTTAAACTCATGTTCTTCATTGCGGAAACGTTACTTTGTATGTGCTGACGCTAGACCGTACGAGTTATTGAGTACGGTGTTATGTAATACCACTTGATAAATGGTCTGTGAAATACATCGTGCTTATTAAGTTTTATACTTCTTTTAAAAACAGTTCTTGTAAGATCTATTACACCTATATACATTTGCATGCATTCACAATGGTTCACTTGGAAGGAAGAAAGGAAGGACCGCGGGATAATCAGTCTACGGCTGAGTTGCGAATGACACTCATAAAAGGTACCCGAGTCGTCGCTCCCCCCCCCCCCCCCCCCCCTTAAAATCTCACAAACAAGTGTTTTCTGTTTTTTACCATGTCAAGACGAAGAAGTCCGTAAATATCCGTACTACTTGTGAGTTTATATTAAAGCGTTTCATAATCGTGATGCCCCTTATCAGAAATCGCCGAAAAATCAATTCTGGGCTTTGCAACTTAAAATTTTTCTTAGTGGTCGAACATACAGCGCAACGTAACGTGCTGATTTTTCATATGCGCCCCCCCCCCCCCCCCCTTTCGAACAACCCTGGATCTGCCACTGTCCGGCCCCGGTCATATAAGACCCACGAAGTCGTGAATTGACAAACACGGCACACGGTAACACAAGATTAAAAATTGAAAATTGACAAGTGCCAGGCACACGCGACAAAAAGTCTGCGATTGTTGGCACTTTGAATTTTTATGATGCTAGGTGGGCGTGAGAGATGGGCTTTTTTAGAAAAATGAAAATTTTTCAATCTGATTTATGTCAATTATTTATTTATTTATTATTTAAAAATCTTTATACACGGTAACCGCATCAATCCAAAAAGGATTGTTTTTCATGGGGCCGTGTTAACTTACATGTAATTAATATATGATAAAAATATTAGATATAAAATACATGTACATGTCTTAAAATTTGCTATGTTATTTACAATTAAAATTAATTATTTAAAGAGCTAAAAGTTTCAATATGTGTAAACAAATTTTAAGGTAGGGTATTCCACATTATGGCACCTCTATACCCAAATGTTCTTTTTAGGGCATTAGTATTTGGTTTTGGTAAATATAACTTGTTATTAGTACTCCTTAAGTCGTAACAATCACGATCCGACAATTTAAATAAGTGACTTAAATTTGAACTTCCACTCACGCACTTATCTACCAATGATAGCAGCTGTTCGTCTCTCCTACACTGAAGAGTAACCCAACCTAATTTGGTTAGGGTTTCTGTCGCAGATGAGTAATAACTGCCGTCACCAGTGATTACTCGACCTGCTTTGTTTTGTAACTTTTGAAGACGTTCTTTTAACTCATTTGAACAATTGTCCCAAACAAGGGAGCAATAGTCAAAATGGGGTAGCACTAACGCTTTATATAGTCTTTCTAGACTTTCTTTACTAATACAATTATTGGCTCTGCGCAAAACTCCTATTCCCTTAGATATTTTCTTTGAAACATGATCAATATGGTTTTTCCAGGTAATTTTCTCGTCAATAAAAACACCAAGAGTTTTGGTGTTATCTACTCGTTTAATTGTTTCGTTATTTATAACAACATGTGGGTCACTTTTGATTCGCGAAAGTCGTTGCCTGGAACCAATGATCATATATTCGGTTTTTTTGATGTTTAATGAAAGTTTATTTGCTAACAGCCAGTCGTGTAGATAATCTAGTTCTTGGTTTAGCTTTACTTCGATGTCACATTCTGAAGTACCGGTTACTGTAATATTTGTATCATCAGCAAATAAAGCTGGAGTGGAGTTCCTCAAACAATTCGGTAGATCATTTATATAGATTAAAAATAACAATGGACCCAAATTTGACCCCTGAGGCACACCAGTCTTCATATATTTCTTAGAAGACAGTTTACTTCCCACCTTACAGACTTGACCACGTTTACTTAGATACGAAGTGAACCATTGTAACTCGATGCCTTTAATACCGTACAACTCTAATTTTTTTATAAGAATGTTGTGGTCGACGGTATCAAAAGCTTTTTTTAAATCAAGAAATAAGACACCATTGATAAGACCACGATCAATATTAACCAACCAAGTGTCTGTTGTATTTAATAATGACGTGGCAGTAGAGTGACCTCTACGAAACCCTGATTGGCAATGTGCCAGAACATCATTCTGTATCAGGTATGAATTTAGTTGATTACAGACCAGTTTCTCAAATAATTTAGAAACAACTGATATAACTGAGATTGGACGATAATTGCCGCAATCTTCTTTGTCACCGGATTTGAAAATCGGTGAGATTCGTGCTTGTTTCAAATCATCTGGAAAAACACCTTGAGCAATCGAAACATTAAAAATGTTAGTTAGGAATGGGACTGTTACATAGGATGAATCTTGTAACAATCTTGCTGGTATTCTATCAAGACCAGCTGCCTTACTTGGTTTCAGTTCTTTAAGGTGCTTTTCCAGGAGATTGTTAGTTATAATTGAAAATTTAAATTCATTGTGAATTGGTGTTACATAATCCTAAAACACTCTGTTACTTTCATCTAAGTTATTGGAAAGACTTTCACCTACTTCATTAAAGTAGGTGTTTAAAGTTTCAGCAATTTCTACATCGCTTGTAAATGTAGTGTTATTTATTTTTATTGAAGATATCAAAGTTGTTTTAGAGGAACGACCATGACGACCCAACACTAAATTGATGTTCTTCCACATTTCCTTTGGGTTGTTTCTGTTGCTATCTATAGTGTCCAAACAAAATTTCCTTTTGGCTGTTCTAATTAAATTGTTGACACGGTTTCGTTGTTTTTTATATGCTATGTGATGGCTATCACTTTTAGAGGCAACAACTTTTCTTTTCAAATAATCACGGTGGTTCATTTCATTAGTTATTGTTGGAGTAATCCAAGGTGCGTATTCACTTCTTACCTTACGTGTTCTCAAGGGAGCATGCATTTCAGAAATTAAAACAAAGGTGCCTTTAAAGAAATCCCATAGCGTATTAGGATCACCAGAATGCCAATTGCATTTATTAAGAGCAATGTATAAATCTCTTTTAAAATTTTCTTGATTGTAATTTTTAAAACTTCTACTTTCAACAAGCTTTGTGTTTTCTTTGGGTACCGCTATTTTAAAACATGCATAAATAACTGACTGTGATCACTAATTCCAACATGCAAAACTCCAGAATTTAATAGTTTTTCTGGTCTATTTGTAGCTATGATGTCAATTAAAGACTCATGGTTACATGTAATTCTAGTAGATTCGGTGATCACTTGATCCATCTGATGAATATTTAAAACGTCAATTAATTTATTAGTATGGGAATGTCGAACATTTAAGGATATATCGCAGTTCAGATCTCCAGTTAGAAGGATTTCTTTGTTATCATTATCTATCTCATTAAGAAAACACTCTAGGCTATCCAAACATTCAGGTCCAGAATTTGGTGGTCGGTAAACAGTAATAATTTGTATAATTTTAGATTTTGGTTTGATAATTTCAACAAACACAGCCTCCAGATCAACAGGAGTTAGTTCTGTTTTGTTTTTTACATTAAATACACTTCCAACATAAAGTGCAACACCACCACCGTTTTTGGTTCTGTCTTTCCTGAATAATTCATAGCCAGGAAGGTTTACCTCACCATTATTAATTGTATGGTCAAGTCTGGTTTCATTTATACTAAGTACATCTACTGGGTTGCTTTTAATTAGTATTTTCAACTCATCAATATGTTTTGGTATAGATGCTATATTAAGATGGGCAAGCCTAAAACCTTTTAATTTTTTTAAACTTAATACGTGGGCAGAGCTGTTCTCTGATTCTGTATAACTCAATTTACTTTCATCACATGTGCCATTAGGGGTCAAATTTATGGGTGGGGTGCCATAATCAACAGTAGGAATACGCTTACCTTCAATTATATTAACATAATGTGTCTCGTTCGGGAAATTTAAAAGTATTGTAAAAGTTGGTTTATTGGGCTTTCAGAAAATGTATAGCTTTCGTAACAGTTATGGTTATTTTCAGAGATAGCAAATAACACAAAGATGTGGTTCGACTTTGGATGTTTTTCAGCCGGACAGGAAAGAGTTAAGAGTCCTCTGAGCATTTGGCTTGAGTTTGCAAATTTGAGGAACATTTCAGAGGTGTGTAATTCTGAACTATTTTATATCGTCGTTTTGTTATGCTGTTAATGCTCGTAATTGACTGATATTTTGCCGTCTTTCATTTTTTCATGATTTTTTGAAGTTGTGCTATATAGACTACTTTACGAGCTTCAGTTTTCGTTTCTACTTCTTCCTCCACCAACAACACCTGTTTGCAATCATCGTCTTGTTTATCGATGTGTCATTATCTTGTGGCTGTAGTATTGTTAAACTATACTATCATTAATTTCATCGCTCAAAGACTTTCGAGTCTCAATTGAGACAAACAATACTTTTTAATATTTGTTAAAATTAAATTTAGTATAAGCTCGTTTAGATATCAGAATAGAGAAAAACAAGAAAAAAACGTCACATGCAACATCGACTTTAATAAGTTGTATCATCAAAGAGTTTAAAACGTCATAATGGTGTGATATTTTTACAAATGTTTATTGAAACTACTATGGCGGATTTGGACGTAATACAAATATTGTTTTCACTTTGTACCAGGTACGTTTATAAGCTGCAAATAAAGTTGTATACGACAAACCATAAATGATGGGGTTATGACTGCATGAGAGACTCATGCGAACAAGGAAACAATGTAGAACTACTTTCCAAATTTCTACGCAGCACGACATGTTTTAATAATATTATAGGTGACATGGTAACGACGTTTATAGTTGACTTATTGAATAATATTATACATTGAGGTTACGTAAGAAATTGTTGAAAGTCGTAATATTTCATTTATTTTGTTTCCATATAGAATTTACATTGAATCTACTTGCATGTTAAAGCAAAGTGCATTAAAAATATATAAACCAGGCCGAAATATGAGCCTGTGTTCCCGCTAATTTTTATTATAAATTAAGATCTTGCACGAAGGGTCGAAGGGCCTTCGTTTCACGTTTCACTCTCTGACAATCTGACGAAGGGCCTTCGCTCGAAACGTATGACAACTTACACGCTATTTCGGTAGTACACCAACCCTTTTAGACATTTGATTTGTATTTCTACACTGCCTACGCAGCACAACACGTTTTAATAATATTATAGGTTACATAAGAAGTTGAAAGGCATAATTTTTCATTTATTTTGTTTTCACATCAAAAACTAGAAATTTGATCTTGCTTGTTAAACGAAAGTGTATTCAAAAATCTAAAAACCAAACCGACCCTATATATAATTATATTATAATTAAGATCTTACCGACGCCACCGAGAGCATCCAAAAAGAGCCTCTTGCTATCATTTACCCTGATCTAAGCTACGCCGAATCACTTACTATAGGAGTGGTCTCAATTAACTTTCTTTCGTCGAGAAGAGACACCTTATGCATAAGTTTTTCAGAAATTTGACTACTGACAATAACAAACTCTCTGATCTTCTACTTAAGGGAGAACCACTAATCTATAACTTGAGACAAAAGAGAATTTTTCCCTAGTTAAATGCCGAACAGAACGGTTTAAGAAAAGCTATATACCGTTTGCCATTCAACATTTTTTATAGATATCAACTATTTTAGAATTATATTATTGTATACAATATTTTTTAGTTGTACATATATTTAATTTGTATGATAACGTAATTCATTTTGCTTCTACAACTGAAAAGTTTTCAATAAAGCTCAATTACTAAAAAAATCTTGCATGAGTGGGTAAACCTCCTTTATTCATTGATACACTATCTAACAATCGTGCCTTGAGCTTCTTTGTATATGTTCTAAGAAACTGTTCCTCTTTAAGTTCATTGTCTAAATTCTTCCAGATCTTGACAGCCTTATAGTGAAATATTCTTTGCCTTTGATCTTTGCCTTGATCCTTTCTTTGAAATATTTTTTGAAGTAATGGTATAATAAGTAGTTGACCACTACGAGCTGTGTGAGGACATTGCAACGCCGATCACGTGATAAATTTATTACTCAGATAAGAAAGTACACATTTATTCATACACTTATAGATTATAACTGTATCTTTATATTTTGTATTGTACATCTCTATATTGCCAGTGAAGGTGTCGTAGGACAAACTATGTGTCATTGTGCCATGGCACATGGGACCCTTTCGGGGACATCAAAATGGCCCCTGGGGACTCGTCAGACACCCATAATGTTACACACCCAATGTACAGGGTGTATAAAAAAAGCGCAACCTCGGAATTTCCCAAGAAATCCACTGTGTTCTTAAAAACAAAATATTTTCGCCCCTGGGAATTTAAAATAGCTTGTAATCGTATTCCAGGGGCATAACTGTCTAATTACTACAAACTCGAGCACGTAAAGCAGAATTGAATCGAAATTTATGCATTTATTTAATGGAAAGTTGTTTAGTTTACAAGTATCAACAACAGTTAAATTCCCAGAGGCCTAAAATCTTTTGTGCTAATAAAAACACAAAAGTGGATTTCTTGGGAAATTCCGAGGTTGCGCTTTTTTTGATACACCCTATATAAGAACTGCGCTCACCCTCCCATACACAGTTAAGTCGTGCGAGAGAACATTCTCAAAAGTTGCACTTCTTCAAGAATGGACTGAGGTATCCGCTTAGTCAACACCATTTGGAAGCAGTAATAATTTTTTTTTGGCGACACACAATCGGTTTTGTGTCGTATTACATCCTTAGAGGCTTTCGCTAAAGCATTTTCGCTAAAGCATTATTTCTCATTAGACACACTTAGCTCAGCGTCATTAAGGCATGGCTCCAGAATTAAAAAAACCCAAATAATCGTATATCTTTCAGAGATTTTACCCAAAGTCACTTAAACTATCAAGTGATATTTATCATAATGTAGGTAATAATTAGTTCCATGACAACAATGTCACGTGACTCTCATGGACAAGTAAAAGCTTCTTGAGTCAACGGAATACATATAATGTAAACAAATAAACTGATTTGTTGCAAATAGTTATCTAGTTTATCATGCTAAATTGCCAGGTTGTATAACTTTACATTAAATACAAAATTTTAGATTGTTTTTATTGATTTGTCCTCTAATTACAATTACTTTCATATTTTTGTTTATGTAACTTAATTCCTATCTTTCAACTTAGGATAAACGTAATTAATGTTTGAATCAAATTATGATGTTTGTTAGTTAAATGTTGATGTTTATCCATGTACTCAAGAAGGTTTTAGGTTTCAATATGGCCGCCAATAAGTCACGCAACAAAATGGAAACAAAATTGTAAATTAGTTCCTACTGCATGATGATTATGTTTGGTAAGTTTGACTTAGCTTGGACAACATTTCTGGAAAATAGGAAATTTCAGTGTTCAAGTCAAGAGCCATGCCTTAACTTCAATGAGGGAGTGTGTGCACCTGAACGTATAAGATTTTACATTCAAAGAGGACGAATAAAAATATTCGTCATCCTACCGAACTTCATCATTCAGAAAACGCAGGCCATATCTTTACTTAGATTCTTTGTTATTTGAACAATTCGGAACAGAGCATGAAACCACTCCCGACTTCTTTCGTTTTCAGTTTGTATAATGTTAATTTTACTCCACCTTTTTTTTACTTCACCTAATTGTCGGCAAAAGTCGGCTAGGAAATTGTGGATACACCATACTTAATAAAAAACGTGTCGCGTGTGATTATCGAGTTATAATGGCACGAGAGATGATAACTCGATAATCACACAAGACAAAGTTTTTTATTTCTTTTATAAAAGAACACCACTAAATTAACAATAAAGCCATGAAAAATGTAGATTTACCTGTTATAAGAAGCGTTGCTATGTGCGTTGCTAGGAAGCACGTTGGCGATTTTAGTTGAAAACACGTTGGCGATTTTAGCGATGAAAATACACTCAACGTTGCAGTTAAAACATTCTCTTGTGTTAGTACCTTGATTAGCCTTGTATCCAGGTATTCTTTGACTTGTTTTTGTGATTTAAACTACTTAAAATCCTTGAAAAACGACAAAATCTACGCGAGGAATCATCAGCTTATGCTTTATTGAATTAATTAATGCACGGTTTTTGAGCTCAGTAACCATTCAGAGAGCGTGTACTCGCTCATTTACTTCCGGTTATTTTATAATACTCTTTAACTACTGAGTTCTGACGCCATCACACAATTATAGTGGAAATCAATTTAATATTGAAGGAACTAATTTCACTGATATGTTTTCGTGTATTAAGGCTTAAATGGTGAAATTGATTATAGGATTTCATTCTTAAAGTACCTATCCGGGATTTTGGGATTTTACATATGTGTGATTTTGGAATCTTTTTTGAAGAATTGTAATGTATCTTGTCGTGTGAAAATTTCATCTTCATACCTTTTACGCCTGCTAAAGTAATTTACTATTCACAAGAACTGACGTCAAATTAAGCAGGGACACGCAAAAACATTGCACATTGATTCAGCAGTGAAATACAATGAAAGTTTGGAAATTGTGAAAATTTGTGAAAAAGTGTGTTTAAGGACCTTCTACACGATACGATTATTCGTATACCTGGCGTACATTGTCGTTTATGATTGTTGTACTTTGTTATGATTGTTGTACAATTATTTTGCACACGACATAATTCTTGTTTATGATTCGATAGCGAATGTTGACACGCGTGTACAGTTTGATCACATACACCAAAATGACAATCGTATACGACAAATCGTATCGTGTAGATGGGCGTTAAAGTTCAGAGCCAAACTTTCTCTTTTATCAACTTTAGCAGGGAAAAATGTAGCCTACGTCATAGTCTGTGAAATTTGAAAAACACAGACTATGAACCAGCGCCGTTAATCGTGTTCTGTGACGTAGCTACTATACGAAATTTAAATAGTAGACCATGATTGGTCGCTTAGAAAATTTAGTTAATACGTGATATTCAATTGGTTAAGAACTACTTCCGTTTTCAATGTTCGTGTTGTTTACCACGAAGACAGTTTCTCAGCCGCCTCAACGTTTCCTTGTAAACGAGACTATAAAAGAGTTTGCTAATACTTTCAAAGGATGACTGTTTATAGTCGGCAAAGAGATGCTGGAATCGAATTGTTAATCATACGATATTTCCAGGTAGCCGTCGAGTGCAGATTCTCGTTATACTGTAATTTCGTTTTAGCTTTTCAGCTTGTCCTATTTGTCTATTATAACTAAGTTTGCTCTTCGTATGATTTCTTAAACTTTTAGTGAATACTCGTTGTTGCTATAAGCATAGACTTACTCCAAGTCTGCCTCTTGATTGTTTCGGGTTTGTTTAAAGACGGGTTTGCTTCGAGAATACGGGTTTGTTTCGAGACAGGTTCTTTTCAAAACCTTGAAACAAACCCGTCTTTGAAACCAAACCACTCTCGAAATAAACCCGTCTTCTCGAAACAAACCCGTCTTCTAATAAACCCGAAACAATCAAGAGGCAGACTTGGATAAACACAAATATCTATAAGCATTGCGAATAATCGGCATAAATTACAGAACACACAATTTAGCTCTGATGCACAGACGCTACTTAGCGCCGCCTTTTTGCGCCCGCGAGCGTCTGTACGCAGGCTAGGAAAAAAGACATGAGCGTGAAATATTCGAACGACAAGATATATTGCATTTCTTCTTGGTAGAACCCAAAGATTAGGAATATGTAAAATCCACAAACCCGGATAGGTACTTTAATGGTATCTTTCATCAAGATCATCAATTAGACATCTGAATGATACTTATACACAGCTAAAAATACCACAGGTTGTTACTGGACATGTTGCGTGGAAAACGCTGTAATTATGCCGGGTTATCATGGCGGTTAAATGTGGTTGAACGAAAAATATTGTTAAACATTGTATCATTAATAACGTAGTTTAGCATTGATTAACCAAGAACGGTTGTTCAGAATTGTTGGAACAGAAAAACTATATTGATAGAATAAACATGTTCTCTATTAATATTATTGTTGCTCTACTTTTTTAACAAGATATCTAACAATATTAATGGCTGAATAATGCTGTAACAACCTTGGTATCATGGTTGAACAATACTTGACAACATTTTTGACGGGTGCAGTACAACACTGTTCACAGTTGGCAGCACAGCATTGTTTACAGTTGGCTCTACAGCATTTTTCACAGTTGGCAGCACAACATTAATTGTTCACAGTTGGCAGCACAACATTGTTCACAGTTATCAGTACAACATTGTTTACAGTTGGCAGCACAACATTGTTCACAGTTGGCAGCACAACATTGTTCACAGTTGGCAGCACAACATTGTTCACAGTTAGCAGTACAATATTGTTCACAGTTGGCAGCACAACATTGTTCATAGTTGGTAGACGGTAGTACAACATTGTTCACAGTTGGCAGCACAACATTGTTCATAGTTGGTAGTACAACGTTGTTCACAGCTGGCAGCACAACATTATTCATAGTTGGCAGTACAACAATGTTCATAGTTGTAACGATATGTATATTAGATATGTTATGATGTTGGTTGATTATGTATTTCCGCTTCCGGTCTGTCTGTATATATGTGGGCAACCATGTGGTTGTTCGTAGTTCAATAAAGAGATTCATACTTGTAAAGACGTTACATGGTGTCAGGAGTGGGAGCCGAACCCACGCCCACATACGTGGACCATCTTCTGTTCGCACCTGATAAGATCGATGGCTTTCGCTTCTCTGCTAGCTTTAACGGCTTGATACGAACCAGATCACCTTCTTTCAACTCTGGTAATTCCTTTGAACCCCTGTTGTAATAGTAGGCTTGTTTGCTCTTTTGTACCAATAACTTATGATCGACATTCCTTGGAATTGCAGGCTTTAGCAAACTCTTTGCCATTGGAATCAACGCTCTAGTCCGTCGGCACAAGAGTCGTTGTGCTGGTGAATATCCAACACCCTCGCTTGGAGTATTACGCCAATCTAACAGCGACAAATACGGATCTCCTCCACTGTCTTTCGCTTTCTTTAGCAACCGTTTCGCTGTTCGCACTGCATTCTCTGCTTTTCCATTCGATTTCGGATACCCCGGAGAACTTGTGATATGTTCAAACTCAAATCCTCTTGCAAATTCCCGGAAGGCTTCTGAACTGTATGGCGGTCCATTATCCGTTACTAGTTGTTCTGGAACTCCAAATCTGGCAAAATGTGACTTCATCTTTCCAATGACCCCCTCGCTGGTTTTACTTCTGAGTTTATCCAACTCAAAGAAATTAGAAAAATAGTCAACTGTCACTAAATAGTCACTCCCTTCAAACTCAAGTAGGTCACTACCAACCTTTTCCCATGGTCTTTCTGGACATGCATGACTAATTAGTGGTTCCTTAGGCTGATCTTGCGGATAGGCGTTGCACGTGGAACAACTGGAAACGTACTCGGTCAGCTCTTTCGTCATTCCTGGCCAATATACAATGTAATAATAATGGTGTCAGGTTTAAGAGAAACTCACGTTATTCGTTAGAAAAGAACGAAGCCAGAGTAAACAGTATGTCCGAAGGAGATGGGCAAGCAGGAATTGCTCGAGGCATTCATGTTAATATTCCGCTACCGGTCAAATTAGATACAAAAGGAAATTTGGCATCGAACTGGAAGAAGTTCAAAAGAATGTGGAACAACTATGAGATAGCCTCACGGTTACGACAAGAGTCGAAGGAACTGAGAACGGCAACGTTACTAACTTGTATTGGGACCGAAGCGCTTGAAATATACGAAGGACTAGAGTGGGCGAATGAAATCGAAAAGACAGACATTGATGTTGTCTTGGAGAAACTCGAAGCTTTCTATGTTGGAGCTACGAATGTTATCTACGAACGGTACAATTTTAATCGACGAATACAAGAACCGGATGAAGCATTCGAAGCGTATGTCGTTGCGTTGAGATCTCTGGCTAAGTCGTGTAATTATGGACAACTTACTGATGATTTTATCCGCGATAGAATTGTCGTGGGAGTTCGAGAGAATGGTCTCAGAAAGAAGTTACTTCAAGCGAGAGATTTAACGCTGAGGAACTGCGTAGATATCTGCCGTGCGAGCGAAAGCACGAATCAACAGCTGAAAAGTATGTCTCAAGCCCAGGACGTGCACACAGTTCGTACGAAGAGAGATGGAAGAAAGTACAACCACCACCTGTGATGTTCAACAGCCTGTTATTGAAGTACACCCAGCTGAAGAAAGTGATGTTCAACAGCCTGTTATTGAAGTACACCCTGAAGAAAGTGCTACAAGTTCCACTTCCAATGTTCAACGACCAAGTGTAAAACCTGCAGTTACTCGACTACTTGTTGAAAGATCACAACCTGGAGATAACAATACTCTTACAGAACCTTTGACAACTGCAAGAATAACACCTGTCATATCAGATGGTCAACAGAGAACACGGAGTGGAAGAGTTGTTAGAAAACCCAACCGATATCAAGACTTTACTACATGACAATTCAGAAGTTAAGTTATAGTGACGTTAATTAGATAATTGTGAACCGTTAAATTGATTAGTCGTTATTTGACATTCGTTATATATTTTACATTTGCTTATTAGTTATTATATTAAGTTATGCTTGTAAATGAAAACCTTGAAAAAAAAAATTTTTTTTGTCTTACTATATTATCTAGGATAAGTACAGAATTATAAAGCAATCAATACCATTTAAGAAAAGGGAGGATGTAACGATATGTATATTAGATATGTTATGATGTTGGTTGATTATGTATTTCCGCTTCCGGTCTGTCTGTATATATGTGGGCAACCATGTGGTTGTTCGTAGTTCAATAAAGAGATTCATACTTGTAAAGACGTTACAATAGTTGGCAGCACAACATTGTTCATAGTTGGCAACACAACATTGTTTCACAGTTGACAGCACATCATTGTTCACAGTTAATTGACAGTACAACGTTGTTCAAAGTTGGCAGCACAACATTGTTCACAGTTGACTGCACATCATTGTTCACAGTTGGCAGCACAACATTGTTCACAGTTTGTTCATAGTTGGCAGCACAAAACTGTTCACGGGTGGTAGCACAACATTGTTCGCAGTTGGAAGTACAACATTGTTTTTACGCGGTTGGCAGCACAACATTGTTCATAGTTCATTGTTCACAGTTCCGGTTCTGTTTTTATGTATATTCTCCACATACAGTATCACTACTTTCTCAGTGATGGCGGTAATTTACATGAGATCATCATCTTGACTTCGCCATCTGTTTTGAGGTACGAGAGACCTGCATCGTTATTTCCTAAAGTCAATATAGAAATAGCAAACGGGAATGTAGAATGGCCTGTAAAAAGACGAAAATCTGATTGCTGAAGTGAAAAATAATCTAAAAACATCGACAAATGTCCTGCGTCTTCATTTCCCTTCCTTGGATGAGCAACATGTTCTATTGGTCCATACAACTGTTTGATTTTCTTTGGGTACTTCCTTTTGGCATAATTCTTAATTTCCACGGAATCCGTCGCCAGGAACCATATAACTTTTGCTGTATTATATTTTTCTTGGATACGCTTGTCAATTTTCTCAGCACAATCAAAATGATGCTGTGCATCTTCAACTTTAGCAAGCCTAACATCTTTTTTGTTATTGGGAAATTCAATATCTCCTCGACGTATGTGAATACCAAGGACAATATTCTTGTTGAATCCAAGAAGTTCTCTCGCTTCCTGAAGACGAGTATTCAGATATTCCGACTTCTTGAATAAATAATGAAAGCTGCAACCTAAAAGCTGCTCATCGTTTGGCCAACGTGATAAATTATACATAGGATTCATTTTTAGTTGATTATAAAAAGCAAGATTAGTGATGATTCTTTCGACTGACTTATCCAAACATTTTTCAAAGTCAGAGTTTTCCCAGCCATTGCAAAATGTATCATAACGAGTACGAAACCTAACTGACAATCCTTCAGTATCGATTGTGTAATTCCACGTGATAAAATTGGGAGCAAGGTACTTTTCTAGGGGACTTGGATCGAGACAGTCTATTATAAAAGCTCTCTTTGCCATCACGGCTAAATGAAACGAGCTCAGCAACGCCCGTAATCGATTTCCCCAGCCAGACTTTGGACAGACAAATACCAAGTACTTTTTCGATGTTTGCAGGTTGTTTTGGTGAATTTGTCTATAATTATATTGCCAATCTCCTTTACATATGTTCTCATACTTCATATCGTAATTCTTGGCTTCTATTGGTCTAGAATTAGCTGTTGCTTTATTGGGAACATTAGGAAGTTGAGAAGAATTAGTTCTGGCTTCTGTGTGTATCACTTTGTTGGTCAATCTTCTGAGAAATGAAATGTATCCATTTTCTACAAAAATACAGAATTAAAGAAAATGTTTTATTAGTTAATAGGTACTGTGCTCCACATTGAAAACTGAAAATTTCCCCAAATAATTTTGCATCTAAATCTGTTGTAAATATTGTTAGCATTCATGTATGCATTCATGTATGGATTTTTCAGCAAACATTAAACTTCGAAAGATGATGCCTCTTACTCCTACTCACTTTAAATGACCTTCATAATTTGGACCTTTACCAAAAGTCAACGTTATATGCTCATAAAATTCAGCAAATAAATTAATGTATAATCTCATTAGGAATATGGTGTTGCAAGACTGTTTTCCTATGTATTAGTACAATTTTTACGTACTATATAGTACTTTTGAAACCACGTTTTTTAAAGGATACTCCAACCAAAATACAAATGTAGTTCATATGAAAGATCTTACCGACTTTTGTTTATTTTCAGAGTTTCAGCATTCCTATCTATTTAGTTAAGAAAATGTGGCTAGTTGAAGTTGAACATTTAATTGAGTGATTCTTTATCGCCAGTGGAGTTGTTTTGATGGCAATTACATAGTGATAGTTGTTGTGAATGCTCTTTGGACAACAATGATTCGAAATAAACCATTTAGTTCCTCATGCTGGAAAGTAGAGGAGCTTCTTAATCATAATACGAGATAGAATCACTCAGTGACGTCATATTTGAGAAAAAAATATGGCGTCGAAATTGGACCACCATATTTGTCCGCGATTCAATGTCCGCATTTCCGCTTTGTTCGCATGCTCAAACCTCGCGTGTTTCGAAAGCTAAAGTCGCAAATTGTCATACGTCTTGAAAGGCTCGCGAAAATTGAATGCGTGCTTACTATGCGTGGAGCCACAGTGTCAAGTATCCAAGGCGACAAACAACTTTCTGATGTTGCTGCACATAAAATAAACGAGAGAAATTTGTTTATATGCGACACAAAGTAATACAAAGTAAAAAACTTTATTGTGCGTTTAATTGCGCATTCTATAATAATTTTAAAATGCGTTAATGAGATTATAGACTTCATGTTCAAAAGCCGACTATTGACAAAAGCAATACAACTGTAGCTGGACAGACACGAACAAGGAATATCAGGAATAACCAAGGATAATAATTGTACAATCGTTCCTGCCTCACAATATTTAGTAGTAAATGCTTTTTTAAAACTAGTGCTTTGGTTAACTGCAAACAAGTACTTGAGATGATCGGGATAAGAGGCTTATAAGTAATTTATTTATTTATTTATTTATTTTTTGTTTGTTATTTTGTTTACTTATTTATTTATTTATTTATTTACTATTTTATTTATTTACTTATTTATTATTTTATTTATTTATTAATTTATTATGATTTTATTAATTTATTAATTTATTATGATTTTATTTATTTATTAATTTATTATGATTTTATTAATTTATTAATTTATTATGATTTTATTTATTTATTTATTTATTTACGATATACATGACAAAATTACTGGATTCTGATTGGCTGAGAGGAGTGCAATAAATCATTAATTGAATAAATAAGAGTGCAATTAATTTTGTCATGGAAATAATAAACACGGTTCGTGCAATTTTGGCAAATTTTCTAATATCACTCGTAGTGTAATTTATTATTTTATTTGTTTATTTATTTATTATTTTATTGATTAATTTTTAAATTTTTTTTGTTTATTTATTTATTGTTTATTTGTTTATTTATTTATTTATTTATTGATGTATCTATTTATTATTTATTATTTATTTATTTATTTATATATTATTTATTCATAATTTTATTTATTTATTTATTTATTAACTTATTTATTATTTTATTTATTATTTTATTATTTTATTTATTTATTTATCAACCTTGAAAAACTAATTATAACACAAAACTAATTAATTATAACTAATTGTAACAAAAAGTTGTTTTTCACAAGGTCGTGTAGATTACTTAAAAAAGGTATAAATGTCAGATAAAAGTTCATGTCAATTCCACTTAAAAACTATATTTAAATATAAAAATGTAATTATATTTACATTATAAAAATACATGCTATTAACTAGTTTAAAACTTTATTTCTTGATTCAATAGTTTGTTTATTCCAGTTTTTACAGCAGTATGGTTAAAACTCATCTTTATTGCATTTGTTTTTTGGTTTCAATAGTATCAGCACCAGGTTACTGTCCCTTAGATGATATTTTTCATTGTTTGAAACTTTCAATATTTCGTTTATACCTTCAGGCCATTTTTGTAACATATGATTCGATTTGCGACATTCTAAATTTAGAAAGACGTTGGAGCGTACATCATACGTATCTCCTGTTATAATTCATGCCGCTCTGTTTTGGAGCCTTGAATTTTTTCTTTGAGTGTTTAGTTGCATTTATCCCAAGCTAGAGAACAATAGTCAAAATAAGACAAAACTAGTTCATTACTACATTAGTTCCAAAGATTCTTTCTTAACATATTATTATAGCAGGTCTAATAATTCCTATTGCTCTTAAAACCTTTGTGATGATAGCGTCGACCTGTTCTTTTAAATACAACCCATCATCAATTATGACTCCTAAACTTTTCATCGATGAAACTCGTTTTACATCTTAATTACCTCCTATATCAATTGTTATGTGGCAATCATCTGTAATTTTCGTAATCCTTTATCGGGATCCAAAGATCATATATTCAGTTTTATTGACATCGAGAGTTAATTTGTTGTCCAAAAACCACTTGTGGATATTTTCAAGCTTACTATTTAATATATATTTAACTTCTTTTCTATTTCGTTTCCTATTTCTACACAAATAGTTATGTTTGTGTCGTCGGCATACGTAGCGCTGGTATAGCTTATTTTAGTAAGTAAGTAAGTAAGTAAGTAAGTAAGTAAGTAAGTAAGTAAGTAAGTAAGTAAGTAAGTAAGTGAGTTTATTTAAAGAGTGTGACACGTGACAGTATTACCTATTGACCCTCGTTTAGGATAAAAATACAGATAATATCTAATATTACAAAGGATATAAAATCATGCAACTACAGTACTTACATTAATAAAAACTAAACAATGGTATCAAAAATAGTATTTACGAAACAAAGTTATGTTAATTATAATTCTACTAATCTAGTTTAAATTGACATAAAATATATACAATATCATAAGTAAATCTATCTATTTTGTATCATTAAAATATCCGTTCACTTGCTGAATGTCAACATTATTCTTAAATAGTGTTCTTTTTAAACGTTTAATTGTTTGACTTTTTTTAACATTTGGACCGAGATTGTTCCAGTTGTTGATTGTTCCAGATTGTTCTTTAACTGTCCTTATAGTAAACGTGCGGCCCCCATCTGAAATCGTATTGTAGTGAGGGCAGATAAAATATAAGTTAGAGTATCTATTATTTCTTAAATTGTTTTACGAAATTGTGTTATTTACTTTGTAAACCTGTGTTCGCTCACTAACGTACGATGTGAACCAAGTTAGAGCAATGTCTTTGATCAAATACAATATATATTTTTCTTATCATGATTTGATAATCAACCGTATCAAATGTCTTTTTTAGGGCAACCATATTAATTAACGTTGAATTAATTGATTAATTGGGCCATTCCTCTCTCCTCCGCAGAGGCTTGCAATGCGGTAGAGGGGTAATGGGAATGCGGTAGAAGGTAACGGGATAACCTTTCATGTTACTCCATCACCAATATATACATCACTGGATAACATCAAGGGAATCGAGGTGGGAGGGTTAGGAAGACACTTAAGGCGGGGGGTTAGGGTTAGAAAACTCATTAGGTGGAAGGTTAGGGTTAGGATCTAAGTTGTTTTGGGGTTAGCGGTTATTTCATGACGATTATATACCTCCATTCATTTCGTGATGGAGTAACATGAAAGGTTAACCAGGTAACGGGATAAGGAAAACCGCTGAAATTTGGAAAGCGGGCGAGGAGGGAAGATAATTGGGAGCGTCTGAGGAGGAGAGGCGCCATTCTCTATCGGTAAACACATATTTTCCTTGGTCTTGAACAAGTAAAGATCATCAATGACAGTAACAAATCATAGGGAACTTGGAACCAGACGACGGAACAAAAACTCAATTTTGTTGGGTTTTTTTCATCGGAGTTCCCCAGAGCTTCCGTTCCTTGGTACTGACCAATAAGATCGCAGCTTCTGGTTAGGAGTTGGACATGCGCGGATGATTTTTTATAGACATCACTTCCAGTCCCCCATGCAGTCTGTTACGTCAGTTTCCGTCTTCCAGGCAATTTCTCAACTATGTTCATTTTGAAAACATACATAAAACATATATAAAAATATCAAAAGGCAGAAACGAATCAATAATTTCAGATTTATGTTACCAAAGTCAAGCCCAGTTTAAATGGTACATTTCGTATAGAAACAAATTGCAGAATTAATAAAAAATGACGAAAGAAGCCCTCAAAAAATTATTGAGAAACGGAGGTTAACGAACGATTTATTTTTACCGTTCTTTCCCCCCCCCCCCCCCCCCCCCCCCTACATTTTCAGACAACTGATGTCGCTATCAGGTTACAGAACATTATACTAAATCATTTCTCGGTCACTGAATGTTTGTCGGTTTCACTTCGTTCAAAGACTTCTTTCGCTCTAATAAATGATTTCGTAATCTAACAAAACAAAACCTAAAGTACAATGTCGTGAAAAGGACTTCTCCCTCACTCCCCCCTCCCCTTCGAGAGCCGCTACGCAGGCTAGAAAAGGACTGAAACTGACGTATAGGCCACGTAGGGGACTAATACTGACGTACAAGAGTGCGTAGGAGACTGAAACTAGTTAACATACAAAATCGCCCTCCATGTCCGCCATGTTTGTGTTCACGTTTTTCCCAGAACAGATAGTCATCCAGTTATATATAAAGCGCCGATATAACTGGATTTATTATACAATACTCACACAATCTCGATTGTGATTGGCTAAAAAACCTACAGACAATTATTGATGTCTTGTCACAGAAAATATCAAAAATTGTCTGTAGGTGACGTAATTGTCTTTGCGTGGTTTACTTACTAAACTCGCTTAAGCCCGCCGCACGTACAAGAGAGGAAACAGCTTAGCAAATGACCTGGCAAGGCAGTTTTCTCACCTGTTTCCTCTCATGTGCTGTGGAGTTTTCCTGAGAATTTCGCCACGCAAGGCCGAGAGGAAAATATCTGTCATGTTTGATATTTTTGGCCTCGAAAGGTAGATTCCTCACCGGCTCAGTTGAAGATGGCAGAGACTTTCAAAATATAATTTCGGACTAGACAAAGTGACAAGATTGCACAAACAGCACTTTTATAGTAGTTCTTTTAGTTCGAAAAATCCGTCGCAAGAGATCTAAACGCATAAAACCGTTGCATAGAGCTCATAAAATATTTTCAGCAATGAAAACTTTTGTAGTTTAACATATGCAGGTTTTTGTTCAAAGTGTGAGAAGATGTGTTTTATTTTATTTTACATGATTCGCCAATTGTATTACTTACCTGTGGCAAGATATCGTAAAGTTATTGAAAGTTTCTCGCCTGGAGGAGACATTTACGCATATTTGTATCCTGTTTGCTTATGAAGGGGTCAACAATGGCAAGGACTGTTTTAAACGATTCTCTATCCAATCGATGGGCTGACATTTCATATAAGTATCCAGAATTTAAAACATAGTCCTAACCACAAACCTAACCTTAATCCTAACCCTAACCCTAACCCTACACCTAATACTGACCCTAACTCTTACGATAATGTTTTCTTTTAGAAATAATAGCTGATTTTAATTTAACGTACATTTATAATTGTACAATAAAACAATTAATGGTTCGGATTACACATGATATCAAGAATTATCCAGACCTCTGTCAATGTTATCCGCCTCAGCCTTCGGCAGATAACATTTCCCTCGGTCTGGATAATTTTTGATATCATGCTCAGCCTCAGTTTTCTACTGTATAATAACTACCTGATGTTAACGTTAGGGTAAACATAAAAACCAACAAAATGGTGCCGCATGACGAACCAAATATTATCATGTACGCCTTCCCTCTTGTTGTCCAAACCATTTTCTTGTTGTCCAAATATATTGATATATCCGCGCAGCAGTTTTTCTTTGACAACCTTATAGAATTAAATAAAACAAAATATATGAGTTATTTAAATAATAATAATAATAAAAGACGTATTAGGAGCATTATACAATAGTCTCAATGCTCTTACAACAATATATTCTTAATTTTACTTATAAAACTTATTACAGTTCCATTATAAGACAAAACCCACTACATATATTACCACTATGAACAAAAAAACATCAATTTAAAAAAAGAAAAGTCTTAAGTGCTGACTTCAAATTACTTAACATATCAAAGCTTCTAATTTCCTGTGGTAATGAATTCCACAGTTTTGGTGCTGCAACCGAGAACGCTCTGTCTATGAGTCACCGTTTTGGATTTTGGCTCAAGTAGCAGATTTTTGTGGAATATGGAATGAACGTAATTATGAATCTATTATATTGAAATACCGTCGATTGCATCTAAGGATGAACACCGCTGGAAAAAAATGTGGGCTACACTACAGTCACAAAGGGCAAACAGTAGATGCAATCCACTGAGGATCTTTAACCGAGTGGGGACTAGAACTAGTTGCTAAATTTTATTCAAGTTTCTTAATTTTCTAAAAAACATAGGCAGGGAGTTAGGGTTATGAAGACACTCGTGAATAACTTTCTATGTACTCGGATACTGCCGTTGAGATCTTACTTACCTCCCACCTTAGAAATGGCTTTGTGCCCATTTTATGCTTAGCCTTTGAAAACTTTCCCGAATCATGCAATTACTGTTTCTATAATTTATGTTTTTATCGACGCCTCTTCACCTACAGAAAAGATCATGTTAGCATCAATCAGATATTCTTGTTTGAATATTAAAGATTCTCAAACAATAAGCGGTTATTATATATATTGTAATACGGCTCGCTCGGTGAATTCACGGTGTTTAACCTTAATACATGTTAACACATGTCACACACGGTATTGTTTCTAATAGCCTCGTCGTGTTTAATTCATATATCGTATTACCAAATATATTATACCCGTGGCCGTGGACTCCTGTAGCCAGCACGTTATAGAGTTAAATTGTGTTATTCACTTTGGATTATAGACTGCCTCTTTTGAAATCTTTATTGATTTAGCTTCGTTTTGATGCGATCTAGTGTGTTTATTAATAATTTTCGATTAAACTGCGTCTTGACTGTGGACTAAATCTTTTTTCAATCTTTCTTTTCTGTGATGATTTTTGGCTGACAAATCGTAATTGTTTGATCGAGTCTTTCAATCCCGTGCTACTGTTTAACCTTTAACGTTTATATCGTTTATAGATTGTTTTAAAATCCCTCACCTTTCGACGAAAAAAGACACTCGCTTATTTTATTTTTATTGAAACTGTTAACAGTGAAGCTGTGAGCATCCCACGATTCATTGTAACCTCAAAATCATTCCCGATTGAACTTGCGGCTATTACCCGAAAGCGCATTGCGGGTTTAGACTGAGATTTTGATCGAGATTTTTTCTGGTATAACCAATATATATATATCTGTATATCACATTACCAAATCTATTATACGCGGCGACTACTATATATGATGCCTCCTCGGGTTTTGGCCTTCTGGGGTGTGAGTGACTTAAATATACATCTTTTTATTACCTCCGCCAGGAGGTTATGTTTTTACCTCTGGTTGTTTGTCTGTTTGTTTGTTTGTTTGTTTGTTTGTCTGTCTGTCTGTCTGTCTGTCTGTAAGCAGGACATCTGAACAATTAATGAACAGATTTCCATGAAAGTTTGTCGGAGGGATGGTCATATTCCAAGGACCAATCCATTAAATTTTGGTTAAATTTGGATGACAATTGGATGAAATATTTGGCAAAATGAATGAAATCGAAGAAATGAATGGCGAAAAAACCGTTTGATTGCGCTCATTATATTTATTTAGTTTATTTAGTTAATTTCGTTTTTTATTTCGTTTCGCCACAAATATTAGAATGTGATTAAGAATAATATAAGAATAAGTTATTTGCTAAGGTTATATTATAAGTATAGTAGATGTGGCAGGGTGGCCGCAACAGCAATCGCCAATTACTGCGGTCCCGAAGTGAGTTGGGAGAACAAGTAAATAAAAAATAGGTCCGCGCGTGGAGCTAGTAAGAAATCAAAAGACAAAGGAATCCCGCTCCGCGCACAAAATTCTAAAAATTGTCAGCTACAGCAACAGGTCGCACTCGTCAGACTACGCGCTGTGCTTCTGGATTTCCATGTACTTGGTTCTTCTGGGTCGTATAGCTGGTCTACTGCTGTTTGGTAGTAAAGTTAGAGCTGGCTCTTATGAACTTTTCAAGCGACCCTCCCTGTGCATTTCGCACCGTATAGAGTGTTCCATGTTCCACACGTTCTATGCACAGGTTAGAAAATAGTCACGAGTGCTCTATGGGATATAGATTCCCCAGATTTAGATGGAAGGCCACGAGGGCTGAAGGCACGAGTGCAGGTCTTCTATCTAATTCAAGGGACACATAGTCACACCCACGAAAAATTTCTTTGTTCGTGTGCTCCATATCCTCATTAGTATGCTCTGTATACAGAATACCAATGAGGCTTTGTTTTCCTGTTTCAAAAGACTTATTACTATGCTCTACAGGGTGTCCCAAAAAAAGGCTACCTTTTCAAATTCAAATTAGCATGTTAATTCAAGCAACGTATTGTAGTTCTTTGAAATTCATTATCGCTTTTGAACTACGAATGCGTAAAAACACACAGTTTTATACACATGGGATATTAAACACAATAGGTTGTTTGAATTAACACGCTCATTTGAATTTGAAAAGGTAGCCTTTTTTTGGGACACTCTGTACAGTGTGTATAAAAAAAACTGAACCCTTAGAAAACGGTCTTATACTCCTGGGAAATTAAAAACACGGTCTTAATACACCTGGGAAATTAAGATAACTTGTAATCGTATCAAAGAGCATAACTGCAAAGAAACATGTTAAATATATTAACGTTTCTTTGCAGTTATGCTCCTTCATACGTTTACAAGTTATCTTAATTTCCCAGGTGTATTAAGACCGTGTTTTTAATTTCCCAGGAGTATAAGACCGTTTTCTAAGGGTTCAGTTTTTTTTTATACACACTGTATATAGAGAATATTAATGAGTATATCTTAATTACATCAATTCAGGCAGTTTATGGAATATAGAGCATTGAAAAACTGTGCGGTTGGCTGAGTGGGGGTGACAATGTTCTAAATTATCCTTATAGTTATTCACAAACAAGCTGAATTCACAAAACAACGGGCTTGTCAGTGTCATTGTTTACAAAAGCCAAAAGGTGCACTTAACGGAACAAATGCAATCAAGCATTTTATTAATTCAAGAGAGACCAGTTTATATACATATCTGGTGAGTAATTGGCCTAGTGAGTGACTTCTAGTATTATATTTTCAATGGTTAAATACCAATAGGATTCAATCGCGTTGTAAATAATTATGACTTTGAAAAATATTTTGATTAAATAATTATGTGATTTGAAAAAAGTCACTCTGTGGTAGTGCTTATTCCAAGGGCGGCATGTATATATGAAGCAAATTATCCATGCGAGAGATCTATGTTATTTTAGTACGTCGCATATATACAGGTACAGTATGGACGTCGTGGACTTTGGCAAAACCCAAACATTACGAATATGTAAAATCCGGGTGAAGTATCATAAACCCGAAATGACTGCGAAATGACAAGAATATCGGTAGTAAAATTCGAAATTAAAATCAGCTGTAATATCTAAAGTAAAGCATTATCGCGTAAGAGTAAGTATTAGGTTTAGGGTAAGAGTAAGGTTTGGTGTTAGGAAAATGATTTGAATTCGGGATAATTCTATGAAACTTCAGCCTAAAATCCTGAAACCTGCAAGAATTAGATATATCCAATCATGTACACTGTATGTTTAAATGACGAGGAGTAGCAGCATTTTTAACGCATTTCGAGCTGTGTTTGGATATCTGATCAAAACACTCTCACTCTCATATTCATATTTTAGGCAATAATCGAGAAGAAAGCCAGTGTAACAGAACCAGATGCCCCCTCTAGATTGACTCCCCGGGCATCTGGTACTAGGAACAGATGCTCCCCTTGCGAATGCTTCCGTTTATGTACGTATTTCTTTACATATCATAACACGCGGTTTCATAATGCTAAATTCCTTGTAATTGATTCATCTATTCTTAGAGTGAAGTTTCGCTTTAAGAACATAACAACGATAAAATCAATGATAATCTAAAATAAAGCATGCAGAGCCTACGTTAGATGAGATTATGGGGATAAGTATGAGATAAGTATTGGGTCGTTTAATTTACCTCGGAATATTACATAAAACTTCAAGTCAATTCTCATTCTTATTTGATCAATATTGTAAGCAAACTGTAAAAATAATGTATACATCTTCGTCTGATTAACAAGCAGTAAACATCAAAACACAAGTGTTTCAATTCTACTGAGCAACAGTTATCCTGAATAAATAACTCACCATGACATATATACGTTCAGCAGTGATGTCATGTTTCATTTCCTAATGAAGCCGTCCTTCGCTCGAAACGTTAGACCTCCTCACGTGACGGTTACACGCTATTTCGGCAGTACGCCAACCTTTTACTGTACTTAGAGTATAAAGTGATGTATACGCATTTCGCTTACCTTCACTTCCAAGCAACGCTTTCGTTGTGATGTTAATATGAGAAAGGCGACAGTTATAACGTCTGTGTCAAACCTACAGCCAGACTAACGTTTTAGGTGAGCTACTACGAGATTTATTTCATGTATTTCGTGGTACTCACTTCTTGACATTCATATTAAACATTTATGTTGTCAAATGGCTATATATAAATCGATAAGGACCAATCTTCGTCGCGTGTCTGTTGTCAATATGTGCCACGTCTGACTTTATTAATTATTATAATTGTTGCCGTAGGCAGCACACTAATCGTGACTTGGGTTGCTGTGTCTCGTACCCAGACTTCTTCGCGGAACTATGTATAGTCAACGAAATCTCGATTTGTGTAAATTGCCCTCTGCTTGTTTGTCGACATGTTTCAGTTTTATGACGTTTTGTGACGTAGAAGTTTTATCACGTGTGTTAAAGTTCCTTGTGAGTTCATTGTTTCTCACGATATTGAGCATGCAGAAGAATGTACATCCGTGTCCCTCATACACAGCTGTGAGATATAAAGCGACAGAATATATTGAACTGCATTTTTATACAAGAAACAAATTCTGATTAACTTAGTTTATCAACTGTTATAATGTCAACTTTTTGCATTCATATTGAACTGTATTTTTATGCAAGCCTTGTACAGAGAACTATGTTGTACAACTATTTTATCTTTATGTTCAACTGAATTTTTATGCAACTGTCCAATTTACATCTGTTTAGTGTTACACATGTTCACTACTATATTGTGAATAGATGTTGAGAACAGCAGATGAAGCATGTGTAGGGCCCTGGCTGTGCATAATGAATGTCTTACCCCAGATAGATGTCTAACGTACCCCAGATTGCGAGTTTATCTATGGTCCAGCAAGCTCATTGTGAGCTCCATATATATGTACTGAAGAACTCACTGCTCTGGTATTACCTAAACCATAACCGCATGGGTATGAGGGTGTACTAACCACTTATTTTTGTAATTTTGCACCATATCACGACTACTTTGGATTTCGAGGCAGCACTTCCCTTGTAACTTCTAGTTGCAACAGTAAATTCACTTTCATCTTCTGTTTAAGCGGGGGCGGGGGGAAGCGGAGATAAGACTCTCGTATTGTTACGCTAGATGTCGCTTCTCGGAAATAGTGAATTGCAAGGGCCCCTTTAAACTTAATTTCAAGGGCGCATAAAAATTAGAATTCGCGTGACTGTCGCGCGTAGAAGTATGGTTGTTGGTTGACTGTCACTAATGCTTTTTTGGCATTACAACATAATTAGATATTGGCACTGAAACAACAGCGTTTCATCATATATATATATATATATATATATATATATATATATATATATATATATATATATTATATATATATATATATATATATATATATATATATATATATATATATATATATATATATATATATATATATATATATATATATATAAATATATATATATATATATATATATATATATCTATTTGCTCTAACTATATGTTGTTGAGCACTCTTTGCATTTCGTAGACCAAAACCTACACGTATATATATATATATATATATATATATATATATATATATATATATATTATATATATATATATATATATATATATATATATATATATATATATATATATATATATATATATATATATATATATATATATATATATATCCTGGGGGAAATGTTTTTGAACAGCCTACAGTACTTTTTATAGAGCATTATTAATATTTATTTCTACATACTGTTATATTATGTGTTCATATTCCCGACATTATGTTAAACTAATAAAACCATTTAAATACTAGTGCATGCATGACTGGGGTTTAATTTTGTGAAAGGATTACATCTCACGTTTGGGGATTTTATATATTCGTAATATTTGGGTCTTTCTGAGCAAATCTCATACTGAGTATGATTAAAAATGTCTTATTCTTATAATGCGAATAGATGTCTTATAATGTGAATAGAAAAAAATAAGTAAATGAGATCACCAGATCCAGTATTGGAGAAGGTGTCACGTCCGGCAGGTGTCCTGTGGCAGAGCAGCGCAGGTCCGATCGTCATTCTAATACTGCTGAAGATACGAAAGTGAAATGGTCCAAAGAGCTCAACAAGGTAGTAATGGAATGTTATTTGAGAAGTGAACCGACTCGGAGGGGCTATCGAAAAAGAATGCTAACCATATGGATAGAAATTGGATTGTTTGAAGCAACAATTAGCAGGGCAGTATAAAAAACCGTGGTTGGCTATCAGAAGTTGAAATCGAAGAAATACGTAGAAAAATCAACGAGGGAGGTAATGAAATGGAAGATAGTTCCAGATCTCAAAATTAAATATCAGGAATTAACCAATGCCGAGGGAGGTTATCAAGAACCAGTCGATAATGAAACAGCGGATAATGAAACAGTTAGCCTGCGTAGCACTAGACGGTGGTTTTGGGGGAGGGGGTTGTATATTCATGACGCGAACAGGATGGAGTCGTGAGCGTGAGATTGACTACAGTAACTTGAATGAAGAACAGTGTGAGGTATTGGCACAGCTACAAAGGAAATTAGAAGACCCTGAGAAGCTACAACCAGTGAGCTTGAGATATCGGTTGATCGTTAAAGGGTTCGTGAAAAAACAGCTGTCGTAAATAGTGTTAATGAACAGATAAAAACTGAAAATATTGGAGAAATAAATACGTTAATACTAGCTGAAGGAGAAATGTAGTTGCAGACATGATATGAATAAAGAAAACATCTGGAGAAAAAGGAGAACCATGGTGGAAGAGAAAAATGTTGAAGCAGATACGTGAAATTAGAAAAATCATAAGTAAATTAGATCAATGGAAAAATAACAATCTAAAGAATGACAGTCTTATACTGTAGGTCAAGCTTGAACAATCATACCATGTCAAAGAGAAGGGTAGAAGAGCTGAAACAATGGGTGAAGGCAAAAACAGCAATGATAAAGAAGTATGAAGAAAGAAACAACCAGTGTATGCAGAATAGATTGTTTCAGACAAATCAGAAATGCCTCTTTGATTTAATAAGATAAGTTAAAAGGAGCATTAGTGTCATATTTTTGATCCATTATATGTTTACCAATGATGCGGAAATTGTTAACAGGGATAATAGGTGAAGAACTGTATTACCATTTAGAAAGAATGAACTTACTACCAGCGGAACAGAAGGGAACAAACAACCAACTAATGATAGATAAGATGGTGTTGAAAAACTGCAAAAGGAGACTGACCAATTTATGTATAGCTTGGATAGCTTACAAGAGTAGATAACCCCCCCCCCCCCCCATATGGTGGTATATTTAATGAGGTAGGATGGCATATATAATTAGGCAGGATGCCGTCCTTATGGTGGTATATTTAATGAGGCAGGATGCCGTCCTTATGGTGGTATATTTAATTAGGTAGGATACCGTATCATTAAATATATTATATCATTATTAACGTCAAGGGTGTTGTTTAAAGTTTTATATACCATAGCTTCGTATTTATACACTTGATATCTATCCATGTGGTCAGACAATGCTGAAGAAAATACTTTCATACTAGCGCGTGTCTCGACCAACACATAGAGATTTATACGATCGCCTTTACGTTCAAATACCCATTTAGATCTTCGATAGATCTATGAAGATATGAACCGAAACCATTTTTGGCTATTTACGATATTCACCTATTTGTGATTCCTTAGCTTCGGTTAATAGATTCCTTTGAACAACGAAGCGAGTATATTTAAACCACTGAGTCGAAATAGTCATAAACAGGTTTTACGAACGTACTTGCTATATATGTTGAGAAACGTTACGGATTTACAACGAAGGTTATGAACGTATCGCTATATGGCTTGATCGAAATATAAAAAACATGAATATTCCCTAAATATTTCGGTAAATACTGTTACCATGATCAAGTTGTATTAATACTTCATATGGCCATGAAGATATCGGCCGAATTATCGCTCATCTCGCTTTAGTGTACCACGATTCCTATGAGGAAGAAAACACTTTGGGAAACAGTGCGAAGGATTTAAAACGTATGGGATTTAAAAACGTGTGGATTTAAAACGTGTGGAAAAAATATAAACTAAAACGGTTTCAAGGCACTGCTTTCAAAGCGTTGCTAGGCCAACTTATCCTACGGCTGATATTTGCATATTTCGCCTCATAGCACGCGTGTGGGAGGGCGATTAAAAGGTCATTAAAGGAATAAAACAAAAGGACATCACAAAATAAGGTTTCCTGGCAGAAGAGTATATCTCTAAGAGTTTTAAATAGGTTTACTTGAACGGCTTTACTTCATATTATAGAAACGACCGAGCGAGGAGTTCGAATGAAGATATAAAGCGGGCTAACTAGAATCTACAAGCTGCTAGCTTGGATACATTTGTCCACCTGATCATAGACAAAAGCGTGGGAGCCATTAAGCGTAACGAAGGATTACATGCAATTCCACAGACAAAAGAAAGCACACGTATTTCGATAAATATAAACCGTCTTGGTTAAACTGGATGACTCGGCTATTTTATGACGCCGTTGTCATGATGTATATTCACGTTGTCAAGGTTAAGATTTCATGCATAAGCCTACATGAACCCTAACCATTTTGGCCGAATTATCGCTAAGAGATCTCGCGTTAATGCACGGGATTCCATGAATGGAGGAAGAAACCCTTCGGGAAACAGTGTGAAGAACTGTTCAAGATCTCAAACGCATCGACATAGAAAAATAATAAAATCGTTTACTTAGTTTTGGCGGTAAAGTATTCTGAAAAAACCATTCGCAAAATGATCAGGAATTACAAAATAAGGTTTCCTAGCAGAAAAAGTATAATATCTAAGAGTCTTAAATTGGTTGAACGCGGCTTTACTTCATAGAGAACGACGGAGCGAGGAGTTAGAACGAGGATATAAAGCGGACTAACTCTAGCAACTTGAATATTTGTCCACCTGATCTTAGATAAAGCGTGGGATCCGTTAACCGTAATTAAAGGATTAAATGTTTGATAGCATAAGCGTTCAAATCTGCAGAAATAACTTGCCGAGCAATCATTTCGGGAGAATTATCACTTATCTAACCTTCGTTTATCAATTAAGCGATTCCTGTGTCGAAGAAACACTTCGGGGAAGCAGTGTGAACAACTGTTGGCATTGCTTTCAAAGCGTTGCCAGGCCAACTTATCCTACGACCGATATTTGCATATTTCGCCTGAAGGGCACTTATGGAGATATATAAAACCTTATTAATACGCGACACAAATATAGAGTTAAAAAATATTTATATCAGTTACAAACGTAACGGGGCATACCTAACAGAAACTAATTAGTATTTTTAGCCTTTCACCTTTACGATCTCCCCTTTACGATCCCCCCGTATTGTATTAGGCCCGTTTAAGCCCTATCTGGCCTTCTTTGGCCCGATAAGGCCTTTTGGCCCGTTCGTAGGAGGGAGTTTATACGGTCATCACGCTCCCATCTCTTGTCCTCGTGAAAGGTTCGAAAGTTTTCTTCGAAATGTAGGCATCAAGATTTGTAAGTCCGTAAGAATCGTGATTATAAATGATTGATTTGAACAAATAACGTTCGAAACTAATAAAGTCCCTGTACAAGAACAAAAACCCTAACCATAACCATAACCCAAATAAAAACTCTAGTAAAGGAATACTAACCCTACTTTTAAACTAAAGATTTCAATTATGTAATACACGAAGTAAGAGCCCCATTTTGACTATTTGCGATATTCGCCTATTTGCGTATAGCATTTGAGGAAATTTGTAGCGGGGAATTCAAAATAGGGCTTTTTGGCAATGTTTAAAGACAGATATCTCGGACACGAATGGACAAAATCGAAAACCGTAAAAGAACTTATCAGCTATTTTTGCGTCCTCTATACAGAGAGAACTAAAATTTATGGAGGGTTTATATGATCGAGCTTTAAATTTGGCTGACTCAGTTCATTTTCAAAGTTATTGTGTACCTATAAACCTGTATAGAGGGACATCAAAGATTGTTCAACGGTATAAGTGTCCAAATATATGGATTAAATCTTTAACGCGTTCATGATGACATGAAACCTAGCGACTTTAACGTATAACCTAAGGGATTCTCTGGACGAAGAGAAGCCGTACGAAGAACGAATTTTGAATCGTATTGACTTGTCAAACGAAGCGAAGATTGAGTGCTCACTTGGACAATAGCCCGTGGGTCGTTAAGAGGCATTAGTGGTGCAACTCACAAATATTTGCATGTCTTGGGAATATTTAATTGATTTGAGGGTACACACTAGGTTATTTATGGGTAAACCGGCATTAGTCAATATGGGATAATTAGGGATATTTATCATCCATGACTTCGATGTGAGGCGTTCTTAACACTAACAAGACGCCCGCTAGGCGTTAACTCGGGCTACTTTAGGCTAGCCTGTGCAAGCTAGGGCAGGCTATACTTTAACTCTTTGGCATATTGAAGACTATGGTGTAACAAGCTAAACAGCTTGAAGAAACATTATTTCTTCCCAAAACCAACATTTTGAACCAGAAACATATTTATAATTTTAGTGCATTTATAATTTTAGCATGCTCACCTCATTTAGGGACCGGTCATAATTTATGGATCGATATATTGGGTTGGGTAAAATTGACCCTAGGTCATGAAATATTTTGCCCTCATTTCTAGTACGGGCTATGACATTTTTTTGTTCATCAACTGTAACACACAATAATTAAAAAGTGTATAATAAAAAAGTGTAAAACACAATAAGATGAGCACAAGCACACATAAAAACAAAGTGTTTGTGTTTTTAGTGAGACAGAAAAAACAAAACCATAAATTTGCTTCTTACATTATTTCTGTTCATGTGTGAAACAGCATTTTAAAAGTTTTGAAAAGGTCTCATCAGTGTGGAAATGCACCAGTCATGCAACTTTCAAAACAACATGCATTTCCATATTATTTCATCGGATGTGCCCATGATCTCACAAGGATCAACCTTATTAAATTCACCAATTATGCTTGTTTCGACAGGCTTTAAAAATTTTATTCCCGGATAGTGGGTCGGGAAAATATTTGAATTAATAGCTCTCTCTCTCTCTCCAACCCAGTAAACCCTATAAATAATTACCATGGTCCCGAATTAGTATTGGATAATTGACAAATTACTGTGATGACATGGTTACTGAGAAAACTCAGATACCGAGCCAGCTTGCCTCCATGTAGTCAAGGACAAAAATCACTTTTAAAGGTGTGTACAATTATGTGTCTGGCTGTGCAGATCAACTAACATGCAGTTGGCTAACAACAACAATTTGTGTTGGGTGAGGGACAATGAAAATACATGGCTGCACAAGATGTCACTGGAAAACCAGCGAACAATAACAAACACTTCATCGATTGGCCGGAGTTGATCTGGATTGGATTTGGTCTGGGTGTCAGATACGAGATGTTAATTTGTATTAAGCATCTGCATTCAATATGAACAGTCGATACATTGCTATAGGTCAACCGTGTATTTAATTTATTTTGCCAACTCAACAATGACGACAGTTCAATCAAAACCAAAGCTATGTGTCTAAATATTTACAAAATGTGTGAATAGACAACTAATAAAATGTATATATAATATACATTCATTTACCAAGCCAATATATTAAATAACTTACACATATTATATAGATTAAGATTTGATGAAATTATAATGAAAACAAGAGTATCTGACTTGAGTCATTATCAGCAATATAAACTTCTAAAGATAACTGGGAACTTTTTGCATTGTGAAATACTGAAACAGAGTTGTTTGATGATTTATTAGGCAAAACCTGTGACTGTGCATGGACAGTTATACTAAATAACTACAAACTATAAACTGTTGAATCGCATAACGGTTAATGATCAACTTTATTTTGGATGATATTTGCAACAACACAATCAACAAATTATACAAGCAAAAATAAAACAAATGACAAATATTACAGTTACCTCAATACATTTAACGTATTTCAATTACCGTCTGATTTCAATACAGCATTCATATAACCTATCAAGTCGGTTTCATCAACGACAACGTTCTTCGTGCTTCTTTTTCTTCGATTATCGTGGAAATTGTAGCTTGTTTGAGAGATTGATTTCGAGTTTGTACTGAGCTGTGACGAAAAAGCTGTTGGGATCTGATGCAAAAAGATACTTCCCAGCCATATAACTTCGAAAACTTCCAAGCAATCGCTGGCAAAAACACTTCGCTTTACAGTCACGAAAAAGTTGTCGGGATCTATGATGCAACAAGATACTTCGCAGCCACATAACTTCGAACACTTATCGCGCGCTGGCAAAAAACACTTCCATGCCTCAGTGCGCGTACAAGGATTGAGACGCCTGGGTTCGAGGCAGTGCCTCAGTTTCGCAAAGCCTGTTGGGTCCATAACTCGACCAAAAAAATATGACCAAAAAAACTGAGTAATTAAGTATTCCCTCGTAGACTCCTAACTCTAACCTCTTCAAACGCATTCATTTGCCTGTAAGCGAAATAAAACTTTATCAAAATTGCTTTTCTAGATACAATCGAAATAGAACTTTAACGCGGTTGCTAAGGTTTATTTGGCTGAATCAGACCATTCGAGAAGCCAAACTGAGCTAGGCGGCTCTCTGTGTTGCGAACGAAAGTAATTAGCGTTAAGAACGCCTCACATCCCGTGTAGACTCCTAACCCTATTCCACGTTCATAACCCTAAATTTAATAATATACTAAAATGTGCCATTCTTCGTTGTTGAGGTAGAAGCGGGTTTTCCACGAAGACACTTCATTGCGGTGATGTTACGTTGAAGAGAATCAGTACTCGAATGGAACGACGCTGTATTTACTCTACGGTTACAGAACTGTTAATCGCCCCATATGCCCCCCAAAACACACCAAATGGCCCGGAGGGCCTTTTTCGCGGCCCTGTGGCCCGTTTGAGAAATATACCTACCATCCCCGCTCACCTCCATGAATACCTCTCCCTCACAATTCACCCATCCACCCCTCAAAAGTTAAAAGTTAAAGCAAAGTTAAAGTAAAGTTAAAAGTTAAAGTAAAGATAAAAGTTAAAATAAACATAAAGTTAAAGTAAAGTTAAAAGTTAAAGTTAAAAGTTAAAGTAAAGTTAAAAGTTAAAGTTAAAAGTCAATGCAAAGTTAAAGTAAAGTTAAAAGTTAAAGTAAAGTTAAAAGTTAAAGTAAACATAAAGTTAAAGTAAAGTTAAAAGTTAAAGTTAAAAGTCAACGCAAAGTTAAAGTTAAAGTTAAGAGTCAACGCAAAGTTAAAGTTAAAAGTTAAAGCAAAGTTAAAGTTAAAAGTTAAAGCAAAGTTAAAGTTAAAGTAAACATAAAGTTAAAGTAAAGTTAAAAGTTAAAGTAAACATAACGTTAAAGTAAAGTTAAAAGTTAAAGTTAAAAGTTAAAGTAAACATAAAGTTAAAAGTCAACGTAAAGTTAAAGTAAAGTTAAAAGTTAAAGTAAAGTTAAAAGTTAAAGTTAAAAGTCAACGCAAAGTTAAAGTTAAAAGTTAAAGCAAAGTTAAAGTAAGTTAAAAGTTAAAGTTAAAAGTCAACGCAAAGTTAAAGTTAAAGTTAAGAGTCAACGCAAAGTTAAAGTTAAAAGTTAAAGCAAAGTTAAAGTTAAAAGTTAAAGCAAAGTTAAAGTTAAAGTAAACATAAAGTTAAAGTAAAGTTAAAAGTTAAAGTAAAGTTAAAAGTTAAAAGTTAAAGTTAAAAGTTAAAGTAAAGTTACAGCAAAGTTAAAAGTTTAGTTTAGTTTAGTTTATTAGATTTTTCACTCTTAGGTGAACGGAATACCCCAACAGGCTAGAAGCCCAATTATAGGGGTTCCGAGGGCCTGCGATTTAAGGTCGTTATCCGAGAAGATTGTAGTTAAAGTAAAGTTACAGCGAAGTTAAAAGTTACAGCAAAGTTAACACTGGAAAAATCGAACATCTTCCATAGTATGTAAAATTCTTGTAAAAATTCATTTACGTGTTTTTTACATAGTCTGTAAATTCTGATATGGTGTAAAAAGTATGTAAATTTCATTTACATAGTCTTAGTGATCATGGAAATTCCAATACTTCATTCTCCTTCTATTGTCGAACCCTGTAAATACTTTGTAAATGTATCATAAATTAAAGCATGTAAACATATTGGAAAAAGCATGTAAATAACCTCTAGAAAACTAAGTACAAATCATGTAAATAAGATAAAGGTTTAACGAAACCAACAAAACCATGTAAATACAATAAAGGGGCCCAATAAACCATGTAAAAAACTATGTTATAAATGCAATAAAGGGGGCCCGATAAACCATGTAAAAACTCTGTAAATGCAATAAAGGGGGCCCGATAAACCATGTAAAAACTCTGTAAATACAATAAAGGGGGCCCAATAAACCATGTAAAAACTCTGTAAATACAATAAAGGGGGCCCAATAAATCATGTAAAAGCTATGTAAATACAATAAAGGGGGCCCAATAAACCATGTAAAAACTCTGTAAATACAATAAAGGGGGCCCAATAAACCATGGATGAGCATGAAATCTTGTTGGTCAGCAGTCACATCAAGGGAATCGAGGTATATATAATAATCGTCAGAATTTTGTCACTTAACCATGAAATAACCGCTAACCCCAAAACAACTTAGATCCTAGCTAACCCCCACCTAATGAGTTTTCTAACCCTAATCCCCCGCCTTAAACGTCTTCCTAACCCTCCCCGAATATGTTATCGAATATCGAGTTAATGTGACTGCTGACCAACAAGATTTCATGCTCATCCCCGATCATCGAGCAAACCCGTCTTTGTCGGTTGGATTTAAAATTTCGCGATTAAAAGTTTATTTCACAATGGATTCCCAAAAGAATCGTTGCTTTCGAACATCGTGGCGGCAGATGAAGAATTCGGAAAACTACTCAAAGGTAAGACCGTACATTACGCTTAACTAGTTAACTGTTTATTTCTATATTAAAAATATGCCAGCCAAGCCAAGGAGGCACAAGTTGTCTTTGTTACAATGCCAATAGACTCAATAGTGTATTCTGTATACTGCACTTATGTTTTGATACGGATTGCCAAAGATTCTTCGACAGACGTCACACTCTTTACAGTTTAATGAATTTTTTACAGACGTGTTCTTAATGACGTTATTAAATTGTTTAGTTCGAGTGAAAGGGCGCCATTTTTGAATTTCATATTGGCAAAGCCTATCAACAGCCTACCGGTATGTTTGTTTCTCTAGTGCAGTAAGATGTGTTCCCACTTGGTTGGTTGTTTTTAATATTATGTAAGATGTGTGCCACACTAGAGTACTGAATTTGTTGGGAGCTATGTATATATAAAGCAAGTTTTTTAATACAAGATATATGTAATGTGGTATGGTTGGCCAGTGGCCACCAAAACCCCATTTACACATGTAAGCACATGGTCAAGGTGTCAAATGAAGCCATGTTTGTTTCAATTGTTTTAAGTTAAAAATTGTTCCAACTTGAAATAACAAAAGTTGCATTAGTAATGCAAATCATCAATATAATTTTATATAAGACCAGCAATTAGTGAAATAAAATGTCACCAGCCAGATTTGCAACTTTCAAACTCATAACATGCATTTTCATATTGATGGTTAGCTGTCGTTACGTAGCCTACGTCATAGTCTGTGAATTTTGAAAAACACAGACTATGAACCAGCACCGTTAATCGTGTTCTGTGATGTAGCTACTATAAGGAATTTTTATAGTAGACCATGATTGGTCGCTTAGAAAATTCAGTTAATACGTGATATTCAATTGGTTTAGAACTACTTCCGTTTTCAATGTTTGTTTACAATGGCACGAAGACAGTTTCTCTGTAAATGAGACTATTAAAAGAGTTTGCTAAAACTTTCGAAGAATGACTGTTTATAGTCGGCATAATTTTGGTTCAAGGATGATCAAACAGTCGAAGAGATGCGGAACATTAATCATACGATATTTCCAGGTAGCCGTCGAGTGCCGATTCTCGTTATACTGTTTCGTTTCAGCTTGTCCTATTTGTCTATTAGAACTTTTTATATGTTTCTTAAACTTTTGGTGAATACTCGTTTGTTGCTATAAGCATAGACTTGCTCCAAGTCTGCCTCTTGATGGTTTCGGGTTTGTTTAAAGACGTGTTTGTTTGAGAATACGGGTTTGTTTCGAGACAGGTTCTTTGCAAAACCTTGAGACAAACCGTCTTTGAAACCAAACCACTCTCGAAATAAACCCCGTCTTCTCGAAACAAACCCATCTTTAAATAAACCCGAAACAATCAAGAGGCAGACTTGGAGCAAGTCTACTATAAGGCATAATCACAATCTATAAGCATTGCGGATAATCGGCATAAATTACAGAACACACAATCAGACTCTGATGCACAGACGCTACTTAGCGCCACCTTTTTGCGCCCGCGAGCGTCTGTACGCAGGCTATCGTTATGTCACAGTGGCAATGTTTGGTGGCCATGCTGGTACCACAAACAGAAGTGGTGGTACCACTTCTGTTTGTGGTACCAGCATGGCCACCAAACATTTATCTTCTGAATCTAATCTCAAGGAATTGGTTTCAAATCATCAAAGGGATGTGCCCATGATCTCACAAGGAGTTCACCAATTATATGATTGTTTAGACAGGCTTCAAAAAAGTATTCCCTGATAGAGCAAGTTTTGAACTCAGATTTAAAATATCCCTAACCCAGTACACCCTACAAATAGTGACCGGTCCCTGACATGTTTTGACTAAATATCCGATCACAAGTGAGATGTAAAGTCTGAACCTAATCAACGATGGAAGGGAGATTCTGAAACAATTTGACCAGAGGCTCTTCCTCTCCACCTTTCTTCCTTTAAACACAAAAACTCTGGAACTAGGGTTGAAATATATTGCTTGTTTAGTAATTGGAGTCATTTGGTTTATCTTTGCAGGTACCGGTATACTAAGATCATACATATTTTATAAAACCTTCCAAACATATTTCCAGGGAAGCAGAAGGAAATTTGAGAAAGGGAATTGAACTTATCCACAAATTAAAGGTGAGAAATCTACCTGTATATAGATAGTATAATTCTTTTCCCCAGTTTCCTTGGATATAGCTGGGAGATGGTCAATTAAGTTAAGCTTACAGTGGGCAAGCATGGATATTGCACAATACAGCTTCATGCTTGTGCATAATTATTTAGTATACAGTACTATTTTCAAATAAGGGAACTGCAGTACAGAGTGGTCACATATTGTATGTTAGTGCTTTTTTATAAAAGCCACTGTCTTATTGGGGTTTCTGCCACCAATAAATTTGATAATCACACGTGTTATTATTTATGATAATCTCACATGTACAGGTAAAGTTATAAAGGTTTTGCTGTGCAAGCTGTATTAAGTTATCAATATTCAGAAAAACTCTGAGCTCCAGAAACAACTCAAACCCACAACCTTCTGAATTCTAGACAGATTCTCTAGCCTTTAAAACAACAACAACATTTCCAGTCCAATGTCACTAGTTAAGTAACTAAGTAGTTGCAGCTTGATGTTAGTAAAGTTGCAAAGGTTTTGCTGTGTAAGCTGTGTTAAGTTACTATATCAATATGTACTCAGAAAAACTCTGAGCTGCAACCTTTGTTTTGCTAGCTTGTGAGATACCCTGTCCAGTTAAATGCACAGAATAAATTCCATGTTCCAGCACAACCATGTATTCTCTATTTATTCTTCTAATGAAATATCTATTTCTATTTCTAGGAATTCCCGTGTTTGAGACGTTCCGGCAATCGACGAAGGAATGGTGTATTGGGAAGAAGATCTTATATGCAGCTGTCAAAAGCATTAAGGAGGCAACTGTTGAGTATCTTGCAACATTTTATTTGTTGGACTTTGACTACCCCAAGTCTTGTGAAATTGGATTGAATGTTTTGTAAAACCTAATTTTTAATGCAGACAATCAATTACAGTACCTAAGGATATTGCAACTTATTTAATAGAGAACTGAAATATTTTAATGAGTATAAGGTAGAATCAGATTGAGTTAGCTGAGAAACTGTTCTCATAAATTATGTACTGTGTGATTGTTTTGTCTCCCTATATTGACATTTGTTGGGTTTTTATTATTTAAAAAAAATATGACTGCACCAACTGGGAATTGAACCCTAGGTCTCTGAATCACTGCATCCAATGAGTTCTGACCAATTGACTGAGCTATTGAGACACGGTCAGGATAGTCATTACATGTATATTCATATTTAAATCTGTTGCGCAGTATGCAAGAGCTATGAGTATCTTTGCTACTTGAGGAATTTGTTTGAGAGGCTTCACTCTACCTTGTGAAGATGAGATGTCTTGCTGGTGAGACTTGAGAAGAACAGTGATGCTTAAATATGAATATCTCTGACTGTCCTGACTGTCTCAATAGCTCAGTGGTCAGTTGTATAGAGTGATGCGTTGATTCATGTTCAATTCCAAGGTTGGAGCAGTCAGATTTTTCATATTATACACTTGTTACAGTATATTATTTTGTAAATGATTTTCTTTTCTGTTATTTTTCTTAAAACAATATTTCCCTTTGAACTATTAATTACCCTTTGAATAACTGTCTCTCAGTCTCAGGGCCGGCGACAGGAGGAAAAATACCCAGGGCCTGGGGCCTGGTAAGGGGCCCGGCGAAGCCGGACTCCGTTGCGCGTCTCCGTGTTTTCTTTTGAGAAAATGTTTTCGGAGAAAAGGAGCTTAGAGATTTATTTAAAAGAAATTGAATGATTTGCAAGAAAATATATCTATTTAATGCCATTCTTGTTCTATAAACTATATCTAAGAGAATTTTCACGTGTTCAGGATGGCGTCAACTTCTGGAGAACTGCAGCTTAATACGGACTATTTTACATGTACTACAATCGTTTTAGAAAGATTAACTCATTTCTAATTTAAGATTCAGCAGTAAAAGGGTGATTATGTTGATAAAAAAACAACATATATAACTCATAAAAATGTACGGAAAACGTTGTATCCAAATCTTAGAATAGGTGTTTTTCCGTCTTTAGTTTCCAAGTTTTAGTTGTATTGTCAAGTGGCATAATTGCACAAAAATTAGTCCAGAAATTGTCGCAAAAGCACGTATGGGCAATTTAAAATAACATTTCCCTGGGGGACACACCCCGAGACCCCCTTGCCGGAAAGACACTATAACAACCTTTTTCATACTCTGATCCACTGGGCTCCCCCTTTGGAATCCTGGCTATAATTGTAGTGTCAATAACAATTATACTGTATTATAACTGCTGTAGAAGTCTATTTGCAAGCCATTACTCATATATTTCACGTAAAACAAAATTAGGTAGGGGGCCCGTACACATGTCAGTCCTAGGGCCCGGGGTATGCTCTCGCCGGCCTTGCTCAGTCTCTATATTTTACACTTGAATGCAAGCATGTGTAAATTATATACAGTTAATATTGCTAAAAAATTATATTTTTCTAAAAACAAAGAATAGTAGTATTTTTGTATTGATATATTTGATATTGTTCTATGTAAGATCATCATACATGATACATGTATAAGGTACTATGAAGATTTCTACAATCATGACTGTATGGAAGTTTCTGTACATAATTTTAATACATAATTTGAAAATTTCATATGTGAATGGTGAAAAGTTTCCAATTCCATATGTGGAAATTTCATATGTGGAACTATATTTCATAATTATGTAGGATTGTACGTATTTCGTATGTGGAAATTTCATATGTGAAAAATGTACATATGAAATTTTCGTAAGGGTTGCAAAGGAAAAAATGTCCAAGTTGGAAGAGGGGTGTCAAAATAAGAGCTGTGTTGCCAACTTGGAAAACTAATATTTGATAGGAAAGTTGGCAGAATAAATGTAGATGATGATATTAAGTATAATAATCTAAAGTTTTTGTAAATACTGTATAGTAGAACAAGATTATTTTGATTTTTAAAGTTATTAATAACTTTGTTTTTCCAGGTTATTTTTTACAAGATCTATAAAATGCATTTATTTTCATAGTTTTTCACATTATCTTGTCCTATACATTTCCATAGTTTTTACAGGATTTTTAAAGGCCTCTCCCATTTATTACAGTATTTTTATAGGATCTTTCCAATTTTTTCCATAGTTTTTACAGGATTTGTCCTTTAAATTTGCATAGTTTTTACAGAATGTCTAATATTTCCATAGTTTTTACATGATCTGTTTTATTTATTTCCATAGTTTTTGCAGGATTTGTCCTTAATATTTCCATAGTTTTTACAGGATGTGTAATATTTCCATAGTTTTTACATGATCTGTTTTATTTATTTCCATAATTTTTACAGGATTTGTCCTTTATATTTCCATAGTTTTTACAGGATGTCTAATATTTCCATAGTTTTTACATGATCTGTTTTATTTATTTCCATAATTTTTACAGGATTTGTCCTTTATATTTCCATAGTTTTTACAGGATGTCTAATATTTCCATAGTTTTTACATGATCTGTTTTATTTATTTCCATAGTTTTTACAGGATTTGTCCTTTATATTTCCATAGTTTTTACAGGATGTGTAATATTTCCATTATTTTTACATGATCTGTTTTATTTATTTCCAAAGTTTTTACAGGATTTGTCCTTTATATTTCCATAGTTTTTACAGGATGTGTAATATTTCCATAGTTTTTACAGGATTTGTCCTTTAAATTTGCATAGTTTTTACAGGATGTCTAATATTTCCATAGTTTTTACATGATCTGTTTTATTTATTTCCATAGTTTTTACAGGATTTGTCCTTTATATTTCCATAGTTTTTACAGGATGTCTAATATTTCCATAGTTTTTACATGATCTGTTTTATTTATTTCCATAGATTTTACAGGATTTGTCCTTTATATTTCCATAGTTTTTACAGGATGTGTAATATTTCCATAGTTTTTACATGATCTGTTTTATTTTTTTCCATAGTTTTTATAGGATTTGTTCTTTATATTTCCATAGTTTTTACAGGATTTGTTCTTTATATTTGCATAGTTTTTACAGGATCTGCCACATTTATTTCCATGATTTTTCTGGGATCCTTTCAATTTATTTCCATAGTTATTACAGGATCACCCATTTATTTCCATAGTTTTGACAGCATCTGTCTCATTAATTTCCATAGTTATTACATGATTTGTTCTATTTATTTCTTCAGTTTTTACATGATCTACAGGTTTCTAATTAAATTTCCATGGTTTTTACATCATATTGACAACATAAAGCTAATTTATTTACAGTATTTTTACATACGTTGGAAAAATTTACATACTATGGAAAGGTACATTGATCCTGTAAATGATGATTTACAGTAAATTGACATACATATTCCATAATTTTTACATACTATGGAAGAGGTTCGATTTTTCCAGTGTAAAAGTTAAAGTAAAGTTAAATTTAAAAATTAAAGTTAAATTTAAAAATTAAAGTAAAGTTAAATTCAAATAAAGTTAAAAGTTAAAGTAAAGCTAAAAGTTAAAGCAAAGTTAAATGTTAAAGTAAAGTTAAAAGTTAAAAGTTAATGTAAAGTTAAAAGTAAAATTAAAAGTTAAAGGCAGGGTCGATCATCACTTGAGCGTTCGCTAACAGTTTCTTGACAAACGTTTTTCATGTTTTGTGCAAAGAAAAATTTGATCCTGTGTCAGGGGTGAGCGGAGATAGTAGGTATATTTCTCAAACGGGCCACAGGGCCACGAAAAAGGCCCCCAGGGCCATTTTGAAGGATTTATCCCCAGAGAAAGAGCCATGAAAAAGCCACGAAAAAGCCCCTCCGTGCAATTTTGTAAACTTATCAATATAAATGTTATGCAGTGAACTAAACTATTCAGTTGACATCATTAAAGTAAAGTTAAAAGTTTAAGTAAAACGTTAAAGTAAAGTTAAAGTTAAAAGTTTAAACTGCTACGACTGCTACCTTTAGAGGACTGCTACCTTCTGTCCTACTGGCACGAGCACCTGGACTTAGTATACCTTTTTAAAGCATTAGTTGGTTCATGTGACTCTTACATTTCTATTAATTCCTCCAGCCGTGCAACAAGACGTACAAACCGATCAAATCAATTTGTTTTAAATATCCCTAAAGTGAATAGCGTAACTTTTCAGAACAGTTTCTACTGTAGAACCCCTTGGATATTCAACTCTCTACCATCACATCTGCGAGACGTTAACTTTTCTATTGGACAATTCAAATCTGAACTGCTAAAACACAACCAAATTCCGCAAACCTTTAAAACCGTATGTGTAAAATGTCACCTGTGTCGTCCGCTATCTAAGTTAAAAGTTAAAAGTCAACGCAAAGTTATAGTTAAAAGTTAAAGCAAAGTTAAAAGTTGCAAAGTTATGCAGTAAAGTTAAAAGTTAATGTAAAGTTAAAAGTAAAATTAAAAGTTAAAGGCAGGGTCTCTCATCACTTGAGCGTTCGCTAACAGTTTCTTGACAAACGTTTTTCATGTTTTGTGCAATGAAAAATTTGATCCTGTGTCAGGGGTGAGCGGAGATAGTAGGTATTATTTCTCAAACGGGCCACGAAAAAGGCCCAACTTTTAACTTTATCTTTGCTTTAACTTTTAACTTTAACTTTAATGATGTCAACTGAATAGTTTAGTTCACTGCATAACATTTATATTGATAAGTTTACAAAATTGCACGGAGGGGCTTTTTCGTGGCTTTTTCATGGCTCTTTCTCTGGGGATAAATCCTTCAAAATGGCCCTGGGGGCCTTTTTTGTGGCCCTGTGGCCCGTTTGAGAAATATACCTACTATCTCCGCTCACCCCTGACACAGGATCAAATTTTTAATTGCACAAAACATGAAAAACGTTTGTCAAGAAACTGTTAGCGAACGCTCAAGTGATGATCGACCCTGCCTTTAACTTTTAATTTTACTTTTAACTTTACATTAACTTTTAACATTTAACTTTGCTTTAACTTTTAACTTTACTTTAACTTTTAACTTTACTTGAATTTAACTTTACTTTAATTTTTAAATTTAACTTTAATTTTTAAATTTAACTTTACTTTAACTTTTAACTTTGCTGTAACTTTTAACTTCGCTGTAACTTTACTTTAACTACAATCTTCTCGGATAACGACCTTAAATCGCAGGCCCTCGGAACCCCTATAATTGGGCTTCTAGCCTGTTGGGGTATTCCGTTCACCTAAGAGTGAAAAATCTAATAAACTAAACTAAACTAAACTTTTAACTTTGCTGTAACTTTAACTTTTAACTTTTAACTTTACTTTAACTTTATGTTTACTTTAACTTTTAACTTTACTTTAACTTTATGTTTACTTTAACTTTAACTTTGCTTTAACTTTTAACTTTAACTTTGCTTTAACTTTTAACTTTAACTTTGCGTTGACTCTTAACTTTAACTTTAACTTTGCGTTGACTTTTAACTTTAACTTTTAACTTACTTTAACTTTGCTTTAACTTTTAACTTTAACTTTGCGTTGACTTTTAACTTTAACTTTTAACTTTACTTTAACTTTTAACTTTACTTTAACTTTGCGTTGACTTTTAACTTTAACTTTTAACTTTACTTTAACTTTTAACTTTAACTTTGCGTTGACTTTTAACTTTATGTTTACTTTAACTTTTAACTTTAACTTTTAACTTTACTTTAACGTAATGTTTACTTTAACTTTTAACTTTACTTTAACTTTATGTTTACTTTAACTTTAACTTTGCTTTAACTTTTAACTTTTAACTTTACTTTAACTTTTAACTTTAACTTTTAACTTTACTTTAACTTTATGTTTATTTTAACTTTTATCTTTACTTTAACTTTTAACTTTGCTTTAACTTTTAACTTTTGAGGGGTGGATGGGTGAATTGTGAGGGAGAGGTATTCATGGAGGTGAGCGGGGATAGTAGGTATATTTCTCAAACGGGCCACAGGGCCGCGAAAAAGGCCCTCCGGGCCATTTGGTGTGTTTTGGGGGGCATATGGGGCGATTAACAGTTCTGTAACCGTAGAGTAAATACAGCGTCGTTCCATTCGAGTACTGATTCTCTTCAACGTAACATCACCGCAATGAAGTGTCTTCGTGGAGAACCCGCTTCTACCTCAACAACGAAGAATGGCACATTTTAGTATATTATTAAATTTAGGGTTATGAACGTGGAATAGGGTTAGGAGTCTACACGGGATGTGAGGCGTTCTTAACGCTAATTACTTTCGTTCGCAACACAGAGAGCCGCCTAGCTCAGTTTGGCTTTTCGAATGGTCTGATTCAGCCAAATAAACCTTAGCAACCGCGTTAAAGTTCTATTTCGATTGTATCTAGAAAAGCAATTTTGATAAAGTTTTATTTCGCTTACAGGCAAATGAATGCGTTTGAAGAGGTTAGAGTTAGGAGTCTACGAGGGAATACTTAATTAGTGTTAAGAACGCCTCACATCGAAGTCATGGATGATAAATATCCCTAATTATCCCATATTGACTAATGCCGGTTTACCCATAAATAACCTAGTGTGTACCCTCAAATCAATTAAATATTCCCAAGACATGCAAATATTTGTGAGTTGCACCACTAATGCCTCTTAACGACCCACGGGCTATTGTCCAAGTGAGCACTCAATCTTCGCTTCGTTTGACAAGTCAATACGATTCAAAATTCGTTCTTCGTACGGCTTCTCTTCATCCAGAGAATCCCTTAGGTTATACGTTAAAGTCGCTAGGTTTCATTTCATCATAAACGCGTTAAAGATTTAATCCATATATTTGGACACTTATACCGTTGAACAATCTTTGATGTCCCTCTATACAGGTTTATAGGTACACAATAACTTTGAAAATGAACTGAGTCAGCCAAATTTAAAGCTCGATCATATAAACCCTCCATAAATTTTAGTTCTCTCTGTATAGAGGACGCAAAAATAGCTGATAAGTTCTTTTACGGTTTTCGATTTTGTCCATTCGTGTCCGAGATATCTGTCTTTAAACATTGCCAAAAAGCCCTATTTTGAATTCCCCGCTACAAATTTCCTCAAATGCTATACGCAAATAGGCGAATATCGCAAATAGTCAAAATGGGGCTCTTACTTCGTGTATTACATAATTGAAATCTTTAGTTTAAAAGTAGGGTTAGTATTCCTTTACTAGAGTTTTTATTTGGGTTATGGTTATGGTTAGGGTTTTAGTTCTTGTACAGGGACTTTATTAGTTTCGAACGTTATTTGTTCAAATCAATCATTTATAAGCACGATTCTTACGGACTTACAAATCTTGATGCCTACATTTCGAAGAAAACTTTCGAACCTTTCACGAGGACAAGAGATGGGAGCGTGATGACCGTATAAACTCCCTCCTACGATCGGGCCAAAAGGCCTTATCGGGCCAAAGAAGGCCAGATAGGGCTTAAACGGGCCTAATACAATACGGGGGGATCGTAAAGGGGGGATCGGGGGGATCGTAAAGGTGAAAGGCTAAAAATACTAATTAGTTTCTGTTAGATAAGTGATAATTCTCCCGAAATGATTGCTCGGCAAGTTATTTCTGCAGATTTGAACGCTTATGCTATCAAACATTTAATCCTTTAATTACGGTTAACGGATCCCACGCTTTATCTAAGATCAGGTGGACAAATATTCAAGCTGCTAGAGTTAGTCCGCTTTATATCCTCGTTCTAACTCCTCGCTCCGTCGTTCTCTATGAAGTAAAGCCGCGTTCAACCAATTTAAGACTCTTAGATATTATACTTTTTCTGCTAGGAAACCTTATTTTGTAATTCCTGATCATTTTGCGAATGGTTTTTTCAGAATACTTTACCGCCAAAACTAAGTAACGATTTATTATTTTTCTATGTCGATGCGTTTGAGATCTTGAACAGTTCTTCACACTGTTTCCCGAAGGGTTTCTTCCTCCATTCATGGAGTCCCGTGCATTAACGCGAGATCTCTTAGCGATAATTCGGCCAAAATGGTTAGGGTTCATGTAGGCTTATGCATGAAATCTTAACCTTGACAACGTGAATATACATCATGACAACGGCGTCATAAAATAGCCGAGTCATCCAGTTTAACCAAGACGGTTTATATTTATCGAAATACGTGTGCCTTCTTTTGTCTGTGGAATTGCATGTAATCCTTCGTTACGCTTAATGGCTCCCACGCTTTTGTCTATGATCAGGTGGACAAATGTATCCAAGCTAGCAGCTTGTAGATTCTAGTTAGCCCGCTTTATATCTTCATTCGAACTCCTCGCTCGGTCGTTCTATAATATGAAGTAAAGCCGTTCAAGTAAACCTATTTAAAACTCTTAGAGATATACTCTTCTGCCAGGAAACCTTATTTTGTGATGTCCTTTTGTTTTATTCCTTTAATGACCTTTTAATCGCCCTCCCACACGCGTGCTATGAGGCGAAATATGCAAATATCAGCCGTAGGATAAGTTGGCCTAGCAACGCTTTGAAAGCAGTGCCTTGAAACCGTTTTAGTTTATATTTTTCCACACGTTTTAAATCCACACGTTTTAAATCCCACACGTTTTAAATCCTTCGCACTGTTTCCCAAAGTGTTTCTTCCTCATAGGAATCGTGTACACTAAAGCGAGATGAGCGATAATTCGGCCGATATCTTCATGGCCATATGAAGTATTAATACAACTTGATCATGGTAACAGTATTTACCGAAATATTTAGGGAATATTCATGTTTTTATATTTCGATCAAGCCATATAGCGATACGTTCATAACCTTCGTTGTAAATCCGTAACGTTTCTCAACATATATAGCAAGTACGTTCGTAAAACCTGTTTATGACTATTTCGACTCAGTGGTTTAAATATACTCGCTTCGTTGTTCAAAGGAATCTATTAACCGAAGCTAAGGAATCACAAATAGGTGAATATCGTAAATAGCCAAAATGGTTTCGGTTCATATCTTCATAGATCTATCGAAGATCTAAATGGGTATTTGAACGTAAAGGCGATCGTATAAATCTCTATGTGTTGGTCGAGACACGCGCTAGTATGAAAGTATTTTCTTCAGCATTGTCTGACCACATGGATAGATATCAAGTGTATAAATACGAAGCTATGGTATATAAAACTTTAAACAACACCCTTGACGTTAATAATGATATAATATATTTAATGATACGGTATCCTACCTAATTAAATATACCACCATAAGGACGGCATCCTGCCTCATTAAATATACCACCATAAGGACGGCATCCTGCCTAATTATATATGCCATCCTACCTCATTAAATATACCACCAGAGATACCTTTCACCCATTTTATTTGTACTGGCACTAATTCCACCATCAATTACTATCCTCAATAAAATAAAATAAAACTAAATGCTCAAATAAAACACGCTCCATTAATCTGCTGCAAGATTACCCGACCTCCTGCTCTATGGCTACACGAACTGTCGATTCAAAATTTACAAAAACAAAGGGACGATCTACGGTTCAAGGCACATCATACACAATCTGAATCGGCTTGGTCCTTATACCGCCTGGTGCGTAACAAGATTAAATCAGCTATAAAAACAGCCAAAAATAGTTTTTATAAAAAGGCATTATCCTCAAAACGACCCAAAGAAGTATGGACAACTATTCATCGGATTCTCAAACCAAACCAAAAACGTATAAAAGCTGACCCAACGGAATTAAACGAATTTTTTATAACCACCTCGCAGCGCATTCTTGGCACAGAACCAATAAACAACTTAGATACATTGGCATTCATAAATTCATTGCCACAAATTACAGATGCGGATCCTCTAGAATTACAAACGGCAACATTCGAACAGGTAAAGAAGCAGCTTAATAATATACGATCTGACTGCTCCACTGGCTACGATCGCCTGCCAGTGAAGTACCTAATGGCATCGCAGTATATTGTCTCTCCGTTGACCCATATCATCAACGAGTGTATAAGAAGAAATAAGAACATGTTATTCTACGCTGGCCAGCCTTCGTTACCTGAAAAGATTTACACCATTTGCACTACGAAAACAAGTTAGCTGAAATGCTGATTCTATCTAAGCTTGATTACTGTAACTGTCTCTATGACTCCCTCCCAAGCTATCTCCAGAAACGCTTACAAAAAGTTCAAAATGCCGCGGCAGGTTTTGTTTATGGAAAATTTGCAAAAATTGATGAAGTGATATCATTGGGATGGTTGCCAATAAAAGAAAGAATTGATTACAATATTGCAAAGCTGACTTTTCAAGCCTTGTATAAAGAAAACTGGCCAAGCTATCTGCCACTTCGAATCAAACAACCAGCCAGAGTTCTTCGTAGTTTTATTGGAAATTTAACACTCGATTTTTCTCAAATTGAGAACACTTTTCAGCATTCTGCTGCTAAAGTTTTTAATAATATTCCTTCTAGTTTTAAAAATATGGATTTTAAGGGTTATAAGATTTCTTTAAAAAAACATTTTCAAACGTTAAGTATTAGTAGAATTAGAGAATGATTTGTAA